>BGPR01051953.1:0-10713 GCA_013235015.1 Araneus ventricosus
TTTTTCAAACTGTCGCATCACACGAGCAGGAGGACGTATGCCTCTGACGGATTTCACATGCACCAATCACACCTAAACGGCGAATTTTCGGAGGAATAGAGCCTCAAAATGCGGATTATTCATGCTTTAATGCAATACATTTTACGCGATTTTTTTCACTTCGACTTCTCTTTGATGGATATAATCCAAAATTTGATACAGATTACAATCTTGACAGAAAGACCACATGCTAAATTAATCTAGACTTTCCCGTTTCTGACTTATCTTCTCACAGAGGAACATGGTTACATTTTTTTTCTAATTTGGGTTCCGACGAGGTCTAAGACGTGTAAATTTATCAAAATATCAAGCCTGGAATTTTTGACAATTACAGAACTTTTATATTCTGTACACGAGAGAGCAAAAACTGGTTCATATCATCACTCCAAGTGCAACAGGTCTTATATAAAAAATTCCAATTTGACGAAATCCACTAGTCGCTACCCATTCGTATCGCCAATGAAAGCCAAATTGCCAGTGCCAAAATGCAATATGGTTGATACGATAAATAGAGTCGGGTCACGGGGGATCCAATTTTCAGACTTAACAGTCAAGCTTTTACAGAAAAAATCCCAATTTTTGAATTCTTGCAGGCGGGTTGATCCTTAAAAATAGTCCACTGCCGGATTCTTTTTATTTTGCCCTTTTGTAGCTTTTTTCATTTTGTTGGTTAATTTGTTGAATCATAAATAGAGCAAACACAACTTATGGTTTCGAAAACAAAATTCTCCGGTAAAAATGAAGATTAGTTTACTACTTTAGTTAGAAAATTAGTTAATTTTTTGCATTGCTTATCTTAGCAATCATCTTGTCTTTTGGCATTCGCGGCTTGGTATCCGTTGGCGAAATGAAAGGATACCGAGTAGTGGATTTCAACCAAATGGAGTATATGGATATACGGCTTCTTGCACTTCGAATGACGATATATTTTGAGAATTTAGCAGCAGGAAAGCAGGAAAAAATATTTTTTAAATATAATTATCATGACAAACTACTATCGTAGCAGCTTAGGAAAAGATTGTGCTTAGGAGCATTAGACTTTTGACATTATTAAGCCATTGGTGTCATCTGTTTGAAAAGAGATACTTTTAACTCCTTAAGTAGTATGCCCGGAAAATTTCCGGACATCGAACTACCAATTTTAGACTTAAAAACTGAAACAAAGACATTCACAAACGTTATAATTTGATACAAAAATTACGTGGGATACAGAAACATTTAAAAGGTCCTTTAAGTTCTCAAATGAATTAAAATGAAACCGCATTTTCAAAATAGAAGGTGTCATCTAATTAGATAGTTGAGGAAACAAATCACTAAGGGGTTACTATAAGTTTCGAATTATTCATTCAAATCCAAGTTTTTTCCCCTATATTATTAAATCGATAGTGTCATCTGCATTTTATAGAACATAATGAAATATTACTTCAGCTTGTAAAATAAAAGCTTATCCGATACATTCAGTGGAACACATTAAGAAATTTTAGAAGATAATCGAGTATAGTTGGAGGATCAAAAAATCATGATCTTAAATCATTTTAAGAAACTGTTCTGAAGTACCTTCTATGATTTATATAAAACTTAGTTTTGTTGCACGTTCCTTAAATTCTCAAGAAATTTCTGTCGGGGTTTTTTCTTTCAGTCTGATTAATATTTCTAATTAAAAATATTTTAAAAATGTGCATAGATTGAAAGGATTGAATAAGAAACTTCTAAATAATTCTTTTTTATCGAATTTCTATTTATTTATAATTAATTAAAGCACCCTTTTAGATTTATTTCCATACTTTGGGCTTGCGAATGTTTTTCCACCTTAAAAGCATTTTCTATAATGATATAATTGGAAAAAATCTGTGAATGACCTGCTGCAATGATGCTTAGTCATAAGAAGATAGAAAGATAGACTTATGAAAAAAGAATAACGTGAATATGAAAGGGTACTGATGAATTTCCTCCTCAAAACAGGATTATTGTGAGCAATGAAAAAGGCAACCGTTTTTATTAGTTTCTCGTAAACGAATTAGACAAAGACAAAGTATTGTAATCATCAAAAAGTTCTGCCTCGAAATTTTGATGAATGTCCACCTTAGACCTCTATGAGTAGGAAAAAACCATTTTTTGGAATTATGTCAGTCTGTGAACGCAGTAACTCAAAAATCGCAACGAGCTAGGTAGTTGAAATTTAACATATGGTTGTATCAGCAGAATTAACAATCTCATATTTTGATTAAAATTCGGGAAATGGATGACTACCTGTCGGTCTTTTTTTGTGTATATGAAAGAACTCGGGAACATAAGCTAGAGGTATGAGTTCTAATACGTATTTTTGAACCAAAATTATCCACTGGGTCATATTTTGGATCAAATTCGTTAATTGATTGACCATCTGTCGATCCGTACATTCGCGTGTATGTGAATGCGATAACTCAAAAATACGACGACTTACATAAGTTAAATTTTTAAGGTCGTTTTGTGACCAAAGATTTAATTGTGTCCGAATTTTGGGCAAAATCGATCGAAAGGGCAATACCCAGATGCATACTCAGTTTTTTTCATTAGACCATGAAAGCAAAAAACTGACTGTATTGCGTCAATATTCGCCACGTTCCTGTTACGTCATCCCTGCGTTGGACTCACTTGCGGACTTTGTTACTTATTCTGCTGCACAGTCTGGGATAAACTCTTACAAAGAGAAATGAACAGAACGTGCCATATACTAGAAAGTCGATCGAATATTACTCCCGCTGGTTCCATAAATAGCTAGCCATAATGTATAATATTATTTGTGTTGCCATTTTGTTTATCAGATCTCCGCGCACGAAGCAGAAGATTTGGGAATGGTGCATTAATATTAATTCACTGTCAATAGAAGATTTATCCAATATTTGCTACCTAATCTACAGTAAGTAATATAGATATTTTAATTATACAAAAAAGAAATTACAGAAGAACGCCAATAGCGAGTGGCACTTCGAAAAGGTTCGCCATTCGAGTTCCCTTTCATTTTTTTCCATTTTATTTGTTTAATATTAATGTGTTATAATTTTTATTGAAGCATGACTTCTATTGTTTGATTATATTTTAATTGATTAGTTGATTATAGACAATATTGTTAATGCAATAACTAGATGCTGCTGCGTTGCGCGCAAAAGGTATATTGTTATTGGTATTGTTTACTCTTCTGGTTTTTCTGTAATTTCTTTATTGTATAATTAAAATATCTTTATTTTGTATTTTATTGAAAGTTGCTGCATTTTTGCGCCATTCTGTTTAATGCAAAGATTAATTTTTAACATCTCTTGTTAAGCTGACGAGAGCGCTCTTGGGGCAATGACTTCGGTCTTCTGTTTTTGTTACACTATTTCATTTGTAAACTTTTTGCCTTGCCATTGGAAATAAAAAAAGACAAACATCTCTTGTTAAATTATTTCATTTGTACTTGTAAGTAATATAGCATAGGTTACAGGCAGTGTTTGGAAAATAGGCATCCCTTCGAGCATCCAGCCTATTTATATGTTACTAATAATATTTGAAAGACAGACATGTATAGAATGTCTGGTATCTTGGGGCAAAGCAAGAAACAGTTAACATTTTGCACATTTCTTAGACATTATGTGCTTTGTCAAAAGACAAACCTGCGAAGCATAAAACATCCTCTCTTATGAAGTTTCTGAGGTACGTGACTTCCGACACTTGTCTCAGACGAAGAATACCCTACCGTCATTTCCTTCTTTATTCGGAAGTGACGAAAAGTGTACCGTTTTGAATTTCTATAGATGCACGTCTTTTCCATAAAACTCTCCAAGATTTTCTTTTAACATTTTTTTATCAGCATTTCTCACTCTGTATAAAACTCCTATTTTCTCCTAAAATATCGGGCATTTTATATATTGCCCTATTTATACAATGCCTGCTTTTCGTACATTGGCGGTAACATATATACTGCCAAGGCAATTAATAAATTTCTTATTTTCTAGAAAGTATGAAATGATAAATCTTTAATGTGCATTTAATTTGCTTAGGTTCTTTATGCGAGGGTTGATCAAAAAGTATCAAGATAACTGTCCAACCCTCAAACCTAAAACACGCAGAGTGATCTTAAACTCTCCCACGCATGCGCCAAAAATTACAAGGTCGTAGCTCCAGCCACTTCAGCAGAGCTTTGAAAAATGTATGGAATGTGCTGTCATCGCGTTTGTTATGACAGAGAAAGTTAAAAACTGCACTCAATCTCTGGTCATAAACCAATGATTCATTCCTAGCACATTCAAGGTGATTGAGCGCAAAGGAAAGGGCTTCTTTTTTGTCTGCAGAAACAGTTCTGGCAAACACATGCCTCATATTTGAGTCTTCAGTCAGAATGGACTGAACTGAACCATAGTTATCGCTGTACTATTCAGATAACTCATGAACAGTGATTCGATGATTTTCATGCACTGCTGAACGCCACATATTGGATGTTTTGACATTTGTCAATGTTCTGGAATGCACAAGTCTCACTACAGGTATCACAAAGCTTCTTGCAAAATTTGATGCGGATCCTGCTCAACATTCTCTACCATAACAAATGCAACGAAACAACAATGCATGCATTTTTCAAAGCTCTACTGTACAAAAGTAGCGGAGCTCTGACCTTTAAACTTTCGGTGGATGCGTGAGAAGGTCAATATCTGCCGAACTTTTTTCCTCGCACGTTTTAGCTTTGAAAATAGGGGACCGGACTATAGGACACCTATATTTTGATCACCTTTTGTATAATACTAAGACATGTAGAACTGAGAAATATGATTGAGGAAAACTAAAAAAATGATACTTAATAACAGAGTTTGTTTAAAACAGAAAATACAGGAATTGACTTGTAGCAGCGAGTTTTGAAACAAATATCATCAAGATGGTGGGTATTTTGTCTTGTAGACACGCGAGATATCCTATTGCCTCACTTCGATAGATGCTTCTTAAAACATTATGCTACTTTTTCATATACTCTGTATTTAATATCAATGATGTCAAAGAATATTCTTTATCGAATTCACAGCAAGTAATTCTCACTCTGGTCGCTTTTAATGCTATATTCAAGACAGTATGCTTCTTAAGCGAGTTCTGATAATAGTTGATGCAGTTATTTGAGAGCCACCGCGATCCACGAAGTGATAATAACGTTAAAAAGGAATAATTCAGACGCTACTGATTTTCCGAAGAATAACTAGGCATTGAGTGGAGCTTATAGTATTTTAAGCTTTACGTTCTTTCTTCAGTCAGTAATATTTATACAATATTACTAATTTTACATTTCCGTTGTTCAAGATGGTACTGATAAAGTTTTGACTCCGATAGTTACTCTGTATATTTGTGAAAGCTAGTGGGTCCACAGAATTGCAGCAATGAGAGTTGAAGGAGACAGTCCATAGAAAATAATTTATTCAGCAATGATCAACAAACACAAACGGTAAATTAGTTTTTATCATCCATCGAACCTCAGATAACGTGAGGCAGCACTATACAGAAAGGGAAACAACACGCTGAATATATTCGCACCTGCTCTAAAACGCATACTTTTGGAAGTCGGTGTACAACTCTCCGAGTCATAGTCCAAGTAAGGCTCGCACAATTCATTCAAGTAGGAACCGCCAAGTAGCCTCCACAGCTGTCTGACTAATTCACTAGCTTCTTGGCCACACGCTTCTCTTGTCGCATTCGAGGAACAGCGAATATTCTCGAAATAAATGCTGTAAATAGGAAATCGGTTCTGTCAGTAACGTTCATAGTTTACAAATAAATAAATAATACAAAAAGTTTATTATTCATTTCTATCAACACCGTTTATATGTCTTTCAAGGGACGAAGTAAAACGATGTATAAATGGAAAGATGCATAATCGAAATTTCAATAAACAACTTTGATTATTACAAACTTAATGCTAATTATGAAAACTCATTTAAAAGTTAAAAAATTAAAGTTTTTAAAATAGTACTACAACATAGTACTGGAAACAATTAAATTTTAAAATGAAACATTTATCACAAAAGTGAGAAAAATCATACCTATATTGCATATCTTGAGCGCCAATTATGTATTTCTTGCTTTATGCGATTTATCTGCATACAGGTACGCGTTCAATTGAAAAATCTTAAATTAGAAATATTAAAATAATAGGAACAAAGAAATAACAAACGAGATAAAAAATTTGCGAATATTAGAGAGGAATATCGATGCATAACCGAAGTTTTACTTCCTTTGCGTCATATGAACGAAGTACTTTATCATTACTATGGGGACGAAGGAATTGAGACTGGGATGAAACGACATATAAATAAATCAGAAACGTCTAAACGGTGCTTTACTGTATATGTAAATCTGGAATTAAAAGATAAAAGTTAGAGGGAAAAAACGGATAAAATATATATAAAAGCTCAACGATACTTTATCACCTGGAAATATTTATGAGAATCGTTTAAAATATGGTATTTACTGTTCAAAAGTTAATATCTTCACGGCGCAAATGATTTGATGTACAAGATAATTCGCTGTGCTAGTAAATTTCTTTTTTAAATATTTTTATTCTTATGTAAATTTTTATTGTTTTTGATATATATTTTAAATTTTCCTTTTTCACATTTTTGAATTTTATTATGTATGTTTTATTACAAATATATAAGCTGAATAAAAAAAATATAAACTATGAATTTTTTACCAAAACTTACAATGCCTGGGCTTTAAAATTACTCGTTGTGGATATGGAGTTTGGCTTATCCGTCGAAGATAAATGAGACCGCTATCACCCGAACTTGGTACTGGATGGGTTCCCGTCATTCGAGTGGGCAAGGACAACCATTTCTGTCCTACAGGCTTCCTCTCCTCAACAGAATAACATTAGACGCGCTACCTATTTTAACACGTTCTGAATCTGCATACACGGCGAATCTTCGAAAGAGGAACTCTTTGCGGAGGGGTATCAGCAAATAGCCACCCAAATCTGTTCATCATTGCGGACGCGAATTATA
Source organism: Araneus ventricosus (assembly GCA_013235015.1). Classification (NCBI taxonomy): domain Eukaryota; kingdom Metazoa; phylum Arthropoda; class Arachnida; order Araneae; family Araneidae; genus Araneus; species Araneus ventricosus. Next base: position 7,038 of record BGPR01051953.1, read on the forward strand.
CAGCATCTCTATCTTACTGAGCGATAAGATAAGCAGCAGTATAATATATTAAGCAGTATTACGTTTCCTTTAAAAGGAAATCAAGACTTTCAGCGGTGAAGTCTTATCTGCTGTTGATTAAAATCACGATCTAGGATATTGGCTGTGTCAGAATGAATTGCAGTCTTTCTCGAATCAGTCTCTTACTGGAATAACCTGGTGTACAAGCATTCATAATTATAACACCTTTATATACACGATGCCTAGAAGATTTAACGAGGATATTTTTGTGATGCTAGCAGTAATGATGATTATTACCTTGTGTTGGCGCCTTTGAACTGTAAATTGGCATCTTGGCGATAAATGGTTGCCAAAATATGTGAGCGCGCCGACGCGCACCTTACTACGCACTTATCTTATATTAAAAACCATGTATATAGTTCTGTGTGTGTGATCGTATAATAAATGTTGTGATCATGAACAAGGGCTATGCTTTCACTTTCTTATTCGACGGACATGAAAAACGAATTCCACTCCACTGCTCTCCATGAGTTTGGATGGAAACACCTTGTATCTGACTTCACATAAGATGACGATAGTGGAGGTGAAATCGGTACAAGAAAACAGTTGAAACGTTATATCTAATGGCAGTGAAAGTTATGATGAACCAAATATTGATGAAACTGATGCAAGCGCCGACAATGAATGGAAGAATGTTACAAGTCAAGATGTCGTCCCACAAAACATGCCATTTGCATATAGGCGACTGCTTCGAAATGTGTCACACCATGCAAAAAAAAGGATGCATAAGTATGGTAAATTACATGCTTTCTTGGATTGAGACCAAAAAACTTGTCGCATTTAAATAAAGATTTAGTTATAATACAAATGTGTATAAAATACTCAACGTGTATATTTTCTCAGCTACGTGCCTCAATACCTCTCGTCCACAGCGATGCTCGCTCGACAGTCGACTCCGTCCGCAAAGGGTTAAAATCTGATATCACGCTACAGCTGGTTTTAATAATAAGCTTATTTATCCCGAGTTGAAAGAAACTAAATTAATATCACTCACCAGCATGTTCTCTGTTTGAGAGTACTGGGATCAGAATGAGAATCCAGCATCTTCTGAGATTTCACGTAATCTTCTGTGCATTCATCTAGTTGGGATGAGACAGTCCTGATGCATGCTGCATGCATTAGGTATTCTGCAAAGAAATGTTAAACAACTCTTTGTGAAAAATATTTCAAGATGCTTATTATTTGTTAAGTTTGTTTTACAATTTGATTTAAATTTTCTAATTTAGGTTTCTTTTAGTTTTTAAAATAATGCAATAAGAAAACTAACAGTATGGCAATAGATGGTTCTTTTAAAATAATTATAAAGTTATTTCATTAACATTAGACAGTCGCATAACACAAACATAGAATACTTAAAAGAAGTAAACTTTTAGATTATCAGTCAATAATTAACCTAATTTTAATTTCATGAGTTTGGGTACATGTTCACTGTCTCTTCTCTCAGCTGAGACTGATTTGCTGTAATCACACCAAAGTTGCACTGTACTTGATGATGGTTCGCATGTGTCTGTTTTCAATGTGAAGCACGCGCATTTGTCACAACACCAAATTAACATGTTATTTTCATTGGAATACAAAAATAAACAAGCGGGAATGGTCTCCCCAAAACTTTCTCGTATCCGTCCTAACGCAGGTGGAGAAAAAATACACAGATCGGCAGTAACATGGACGATTTCCTAAAATAATCCAAACTGCAGTAAAACGCACCAAGTGTCCCCAGCACAGAATCGGAAAAAACAAGGCAAAAGGCATAAAACGAGTTTCGCTTGGCGCGCGCCAAAGCGAAAGGCGGATTCTCGCCAATACGCAAATGGCCTTGCGTAAGGTAAAGAAAATCGTTATGCGATTTGAAAGCCTTTTTTTCAACCGATTGAAACCAAAATTGGGCACAAATCTACAATTAAGGTAAGAAGGCCACATATCAATTTTTATTTATCTTCGTAATAGGGTTAAGGAGGTATCGTGGTCACAAGTACACGATTATACAGACTGACAGACAGTCAATCCTTTGACGGATTTAGTCCAAAATTTGATACCGACCTACAATGCTGTTGATAAAACTGTGTACCAAATTTTATCTATCTAGCTATTTAAGTTTTTGAGTTAATGTGTTCAGATGAACCAGTACAGACAGACGGATTTTGTCCAAAATTCTATAGAAACCACCTAAAAATTATGTGCAAAGATCACATACCAAAATTCATCCCTCTAGCTTTAATAGTTTTCGTGCTATAGTGTTAACAGACACACATAATTCCAAAATTATGTTTTTCGGACTTAGGGAGGTCTAAAACGTGCAGATTCATCAAAATCTCGAGTTCGAATTTTTCGACGACTACAATACTTTCTCTTTGTGTACTTCGTATATGAGAAAATAAAAATGAAATAAGATACGATTATTGCAGCACATAAGGACAATTTCACTTAACAATTCGTTATTAAGAAAGTATTATAATTCTTGATTTCTCGAAAATTGCACACTTCGATTTATATTCAGACGTAAAATCATTTAATCTAGGTTTAACTGTCAAGAGATTTGCTTTCGATAGTTTAACACTTAAGAAGGAGCCCTGTCGCCGAAGTGAGGGCAGACAAAGTCAAAAGTATATTGCAGTGTATTCATGCGCGACATGATGATATATAAAGGCTGTACAGAGCATGCTCGCTCTCTTCCCATTTCGCTGTGCCCAATCAAGGTTGTTGTTGTTCTAACTAGGGCGTGGTCTCTGCTTCCAGACACAGGCTCATAATAAAACATATATATTTTTTAAAAAGCGGTTTCGAAGCAAGTCTTGTAAAAGATTTTAATTCGACTAATCTGGAACTTTTGCTTTTATGAAGTTTTTCTCATGAGTTGGAAGATTAAAAAATGATCGATACCTTATCTACAACCGATTATAATTAACAGTAAAAAAATTTAGAATGGACAGGTAGAGGTTACACAACTTATTTTTGCAAAAGATTAAAGAAAAATTCTGGTGTTACATTTCACCAAAAATTGATTATTGTGTATAAAGTCTGTATATATCATATGTAGTCTGTTGTGCACCGCAAACTGCACGCAATTTGATAGTCTGATAATGAACCCAAAATCCATAAAATAGTATGGTTCCTGATGGGTAACCACGTCCCATCATATTATATATTGTATTTAATAAAATACATTGTTGACTTTTTAGAATGAAGACTAAAATGGATGCCAATAGAAATCGAGTGATACATCCTCACAATTTTTGATAGGATGTTTCTGTTTTTGCTTTTAAAAATTGCTTATCGATCAGTGATATCTGATACTTGCTCTTTTAGTTATTTTGATGGAGCTTCTGAAAATTTGTATCACTTGCAGTTATTTTTTGCGAATGAATTCAAAATTTTCACAGTTCTTTTCCGATTTTAAAAATAAATTAAATGGTATAACAACTATAAAAAAATTGTAATCAAATTAGGAGTTTTTTTTAAAAAATCCCTAGGAATGATATATTTAAAGTATTATTCTTCTCTTTTATTACACGCGTTTATTTAACTTCTTTTTTGGTTGTTAAGATGGACTTTCGTAATGGAATTTTCATTTTACTTCCTAATCCGCTAGAGATAAATGTGTACTCCCGATGACATT
>BGPR01051955.1:0-10713 GCA_013235015.1 Araneus ventricosus
TTTTTCAAACTGTCGCATCACACGAGCAGGAGGACGTATGCCTCTGACGGATTTCACATGCACCAATCACACCTAAACGGCGAATTTTCGGAGGAATAGAGCCTCAAAATGCGGATTATTCATGCTTTAATGCAATACATTTTACGCGATTTTTTTCACTTCGACTTCTCTTTGATGGATATAATCCAAAATTTGATACAGATTACAATCTTGACAGAAAGACCACATGCTAAATTAATCTAGACTTTCCCGTTTCTGACTTATCTTCTCACAGAGGAACATGGTTACATTTTTTTTCTAATTTGGGTTCCGACGAGGTCTAAGACGTGTAAATTTATCAAAATATCAAGCCTGGAATTTTTGACAATTACAGAACTTTTATATTCTGTACACGAGAGAGCAAAAACTGGTTCATATCATCACTCCAAGTGCAACAGGTCTTATATAAAAAATTCCAATTTGACGAAATCCACTAGTCGCTACCCATTCGTATCGCCAATGAAAGCCAAATTGCCAGTGCCAAAATGCAATATGGTTGATACGATAAATAGAGTCGGGTCACGGGGGATCCAATTTTCAGACTTAACAGTCAAGCTTTTACAGAAAAAATCCCAATTTTTGAATTCTTGCAGGCGGGTTGATCCTTAAAAATAGTCCACTGCCGGATTCTTTTTATTTTGCCCTTTTGTAGCTTTTTTCATTTTGTTGGTTAATTTGTTGAATCATAAATAGAGCAAACACAACTTATGGTTTCGAAAACAAAATTCTCCGGTAAAAATGAAGATTAGTTTACTACTTTAGTTAGAAAATTAGTTAATTTTTTGCATTGCTTATCTTAGCAATCATCTTGTCTTTTGGCATTCGCGGCTTGGTATCCGTTGGCGAAATGAAAGGATACCGAGTAGTGGATTTCAACCAAATGGAGTATATGGATATACGGCTTCTTGCACTTCGAATGACGATATATTTTGAGAATTTAGCAGCAGGAAAGCAGGAAAAAATATTTTTTAAATATAATTATCATGACAAACTACTATCGTAGCAGCTTAGGAAAAGATTGTGCTTAGGAGCATTAGACTTTTGACATTATTAAGCCATTGGTGTCATCTGTTTGAAAAGAGATACTTTTAACTCCTTAAGTAGTATGCCCGGAAAATTTCCGGACATCGAACTACCAATTTTAGACTTAAAAACTGAAACAAAGACATTCACAAACGTTATAATTTGATACAAAAATTACGTGGGATACAGAAACATTTAAAAGGTCCTTTAAGTTCTCAAATGAATTAAAATGAAACCGCATTTTCAAAATAGAAGGTGTCATCTAATTAGATAGTTGAGGAAACAAATCACTAAGGGGTTACTATAAGTTTCGAATTATTCATTCAAATCCAAGTTTTTTCCCCTATATTATTAAATCGATAGTGTCATCTGCATTTTATAGAACATAATGAAATATTACTTCAGCTTGTAAAATAAAAGCTTATCCGATACATTCAGTGGAACACATTAAGAAATTTTAGAAGATAATCGAGTATAGTTGGAGGATCAAAAAATCATGATCTTAAATCATTTTAAGAAACTGTTCTGAAGTACCTTCTATGATTTATATAAAACTTAGTTTTGTTGCACGTTCCTTAAATTCTCAAGAAATTTCTGTCGGGGTTTTTTCTTTCAGTCTGATTAATATTTCTAATTAAAAATATTTTAAAAATGTGCATAGATTGAAAGGATTGAATAAGAAACTTCTAAATAATTCTTTTTTATCGAATTTCTATTTATTTATAATTAATTAAAGCACCCTTTTAGATTTATTTCCATACTTTGGGCTTGCGAATGTTTTTCCACCTTAAAAGCATTTTCTATAATGATATAATTGGAAAAAATCTGTGAATGACCTGCTGCAATGATGCTTAGTCATAAGAAGATAGAAAGATAGACTTATGAAAAAAGAATAACGTGAATATGAAAGGGTACTGATGAATTTCCTCCTCAAAACAGGATTATTGTGAGCAATGAAAAAGGCAACCGTTTTTATTAGTTTCTCGTAAACGAATTAGACAAAGACAAAGTATTGTAATCATCAAAAAGTTCTGCCTCGAAATTTTGATGAATGTCCACCTTAGACCTCTATGAGTAGGAAAAAACCATTTTTTGGAATTATGTCAGTCTGTGAACGCAGTAACTCAAAAATCGCAACGAGCTAGGTAGTTGAAATTTAACATATGGTTGTATCAGCAGAATTAACAATCTCATATTTTGATTAAAATTCGGGAAATGGATGACTACCTGTCGGTCTTTTTTTGTGTATATGAAAGAACTCGGGAACATAAGCTAGAGGTATGAGTTCTAATACGTATTTTTGAACCAAAATTATCCACTGGGTCATATTTTGGATCAAATTCGTTAATTGATTGACCATCTGTCGATCCGTACATTCGCGTGTATGTGAATGCGATAACTCAAAAATACGACGACTTACATAAGTTAAATTTTTAAGGTCGTTTTGTGACCAAAGATTTAATTGTGTCCGAATTTTGGGCAAAATCGATCGAAAGGGCAATACCCAGATGCATACTCAGTTTTTTTCATTAGACCATGAAAGCAAAAAACTGACTGTATTGCGTCAATATTCGCCACGTTCCTGTTACGTCATCCCTGCGTTGGACTCACTTGCGGACTTTGTTACTTATTCTGCTGCACAGTCTGGGATAAACTCTTACAAAGAGAAATGAACAGAACGTGCCATATACTAGAAAGTCGATCGAATATTACTCCCGCTGGTTCCATAAATAGCTAGCCATAATGTATAATATTATTTGTGTTGCCATTTTGTTTATCAGATCTCCGCGCACGAAGCAGAAGATTTGGGAATGGTGCATTAATATTAATTCACTGTCAATAGAAGATTTATCCAATATTTGCTACCTAATCTACAGTAAGTAATATAGATATTTTAATTATACAAAAAAGAAATTACAGAAGAACGCCAATAGCGAGTGGCACTTCGAAAAGGTTCGCCATTCGAGTTCCCTTTCATTTTTTTCCATTTTATTTGTTTAATATTAATGTGTTATAATTTTTATTGAAGCATGACTTCTATTGTTTGATTATATTTTAATTGATTAGTTGATTATAGACAATATTGTTAATGCAATAACTAGATGCTGCTGCGTTGCGCGCAAAAGGTATATTGTTATTGGTATTGTTTACTCTTCTGGTTTTTCTGTAATTTCTTTATTGTATAATTAAAATATCTTTATTTTGTATTTTATTGAAAGTTGCTGCATTTTTGCGCCATTCTGTTTAATGCAAAGATTAATTTTTAACATCTCTTGTTAAGCTGACGAGAGCGCTCTTGGGGCAATGACTTCGGTCTTCTGTTTTTGTTACACTATTTCATTTGTAAACTTTTTGCCTTGCCATTGGAAATAAAAAAAGACAAACATCTCTTGTTAAATTATTTCATTTGTACTTGTAAGTAATATAGCATAGGTTACAGGCAGTGTTTGGAAAATAGGCATCCCTTCGAGCATCCAGCCTATTTATATGTTACTAATAATATTTGAAAGACAGACATGTATAGAATGTCTGGTATCTTGGGGCAAAGCAAGAAACAGTTAACATTTTGCACATTTCTTAGACATTATGTGCTTTGTCAAAAGACAAACCTGCGAAGCATAAAACATCCTCTCTTATGAAGTTTCTGAGGTACGTGACTTCCGACACTTGTCTCAGACGAAGAATACCCTACCGTCATTTCCTTCTTTATTCGGAAGTGACGAAAAGTGTACCGTTTTGAATTTCTATAGATGCACGTCTTTTCCATAAAACTCTCCAAGATTTTCTTTTAACATTTTTTTATCAGCATTTCTCACTCTGTATAAAACTCCTATTTTCTCCTAAAATATCGGGCATTTTATATATTGCCCTATTTATACAATGCCTGCTTTTCGTACATTGGCGGTAACATATATACTGCCAAGGCAATTAATAAATTTCTTATTTTCTAGAAAGTATGAAATGATAAATCTTTAATGTGCATTTAATTTGCTTAGGTTCTTTATGCGAGGGTTGATCAAAAAGTATCAAGATAACTGTCCAACCCTCAAACCTAAAACACGCAGAGTGATCTTAAACTCTCCCACGCATGCGCCAAAAATTACAAGGTCGTAGCTCCAGCCACTTCAGCAGAGCTTTGAAAAATGTATGGAATGTGCTGTCATCGCGTTTGTTATGACAGAGAAAGTTAAAAACTGCACTCAATCTCTGGTCATAAACCAATGATTCATTCCTAGCACATTCAAGGTGATTGAGCGCAAAGGAAAGGGCTTCTTTTTTGTCTGCAGAAACAGTTCTGGCAAACACATGCCTCATATTTGAGTCTTCAGTCAGAATGGACTGAACTGAACCATAGTTATCGCTGTACTATTCAGATAACTCATGAACAGTGATTCGATGATTTTCATGCACTGCTGAACGCCACATATTGGATGTTTTGACATTTGTCAATGTTCTGGAATGCACAAGTCTCACTACAGGTATCACAAAGCTTCTTGCAAAATTTGATGCGGATCCTGCTCAACATTCTCTACCATAACAAATGCAACGAAACAACAATGCATGCATTTTTCAAAGCTCTACTGTACAAAAGTAGCGGAGCTCTGACCTTTAAACTTTCGGTGGATGCGTGAGAAGGTCAATATCTGCCGAACTTTTTTCCTCGCACGTTTTAGCTTTGAAAATAGGGGACCGGACTATAGGACACCTATATTTTGATCACCTTTTGTATAATACTAAGACATGTAGAACTGAGAAATATGATTGAGGAAAACTAAAAAAATGATACTTAATAACAGAGTTTGTTTAAAACAGAAAATACAGGAATTGACTTGTAGCAGCGAGTTTTGAAACAAATATCATCAAGATGGTGGGTATTTTGTCTTGTAGACACGCGAGATATCCTATTGCCTCACTTCGATAGATGCTTCTTAAAACATTATGCTACTTTTTCATATACTCTGTATTTAATATCAATGATGTCAAAGAATATTCTTTATCGAATTCACAGCAAGTAATTCTCACTCTGGTCGCTTTTAATGCTATATTCAAGACAGTATGCTTCTTAAGCGAGTTCTGATAATAGTTGATGCAGTTATTTGAGAGCCACCGCGATCCACGAAGTGATAATAACGTTAAAAAGGAATAATTCAGACGCTACTGATTTTCCGAAGAATAACTAGGCATTGAGTGGAGCTTATAGTATTTTAAGCTTTACGTTCTTTCTTCAGTCAGTAATATTTATACAATATTACTAATTTTACATTTCCGTTGTTCAAGATGGTACTGATAAAGTTTTGACTCCGATAGTTACTCTGTATATTTGTGAAAGCTAGTGGGTCCACAGAATTGCAGCAATGAGAGTTGAAGGAGACAGTCCATAGAAAATAATTTATTCAGCAATGATCAACAAACACAAACGGTAAATTAGTTTTTATCATCCATCGAACCTCAGATAACGTGAGGCAGCACTATACAGAAAGGGAAACAACACGCTGAATATATTCGCACCTGCTCTAAAACGCATACTTTTGGAAGTCGGTGTACAACTCTCCGAGTCATAGTCCAAGTAAGGCTCGCACAATTCATTCAAGTAGGAACCGCCAAGTAGCCTCCACAGCTGTCTGACTAATTCACTAGCTTCTTGGCCACACGCTTCTCTTGTCGCATTCGAGGAACAGCGAATATTCTCGAAATAAATGCTGTAAATAGGAAATCGGTTCTGTCAGTAACGTTCATAGTTTACAAATAAATAAATAATACAAAAAGTTTATTATTCATTTCTATCAACACCGTTTATATGTCTTTCAAGGGACGAAGTAAAACGATGTATAAATGGAAAGATGCATAATCGAAATTTCAATAAACAACTTTGATTATTACAAACTTAATGCTAATTATGAAAACTCATTTAAAAGTTAAAAAATTAAAGTTTTTAAAATAGTACTACAACATAGTACTGGAAACAATTAAATTTTAAAATGAAACATTTATCACAAAAGTGAGAAAAATCATACCTATATTGCATATCTTGAGCGCCAATTATGTATTTCTTGCTTTATGCGATTTATCTGCATACAGGTACGCGTTCAATTGAAAAATCTTAAATTAGAAATATTAAAATAATAGGAACAAAGAAATAACAAACGAGATAAAAAATTTGCGAATATTAGAGAGGAATATCGATGCATAACCGAAGTTTTACTTCCTTTGCGTCATATGAACGAAGTACTTTATCATTACTATGGGGACGAAGGAATTGAGACTGGGATGAAACGACATATAAATAAATCAGAAACGTCTAAACGGTGCTTTACTGTATATGTAAATCTGGAATTAAAAGATAAAAGTTAGAGGGAAAAAACGGATAAAATATATATAAAAGCTCAACGATACTTTATCACCTGGAAATATTTATGAGAATCGTTTAAAATATGGTATTTACTGTTCAAAAGTTAATATCTTCACGGCGCAAATGATTTGATGTACAAGATAATTCGCTGTGCTAGTAAATTTCTTTTTTAAATATTTTTATTCTTATGTAAATTTTTATTGTTTTTGATATATATTTTAAATTTTCCTTTTTCACATTTTTGAATTTTATTATGTATGTTTTATTACAAATATATAAGCTGAATAAAAAAAATATAAACTATGAATTTTTTACCAAAACTTACAATGCCTGGGCTTTAAAATTACTCGTTGTGGATATGGAGTTTGGCTTATCCGTCGAAGATAAATGAGACCGCTATCACCCGAACTTGGTACTGGATGGGTTCCCGTCATTCGAGTGGGCAAGGACAACCATTTCTGTCCTACAGGCTTCCTCTCCTCAACAGAATAACATTAGACGCGCTACCTATTTTAACACGTTCTGAATCTGCATACACGGCGAATCTTCGAAAGAGGAACTCTTTGCGGAGGGGTATCAGCAAATAGCCACCCAAATCTGTTCATCATTGCGGACGCGAATTATACAGCATCTCTATCTTACTGAGCGATAAGATAAGCAGCAGTATAATATATTAAGCAGTATTACGTTTCCTTTAAAAGGAAATCAAGACTTTCAGCGGTGAAGTCTTATCTGCTGTTGATTAAAATCACGATCTAGGATATTGGCTGTGTCAGAATGAATTGCAGTCTTTCTCGAATCAGTCTCTTACTGGAATAACCTGGTGTACAAGCATTCATAATTATAACACCTTTATATACACGATGCCTAGAAGATTTAACGAGGATATTTTTGTGATGCTAGCAGTAATGATGATTATTACCTTGTGTTGGCGCCTTTGAACTGTAAATTGGCATCTTGGCGATAAATGGTTGCCAAAATATGTGAGCGCGCCGACGCGCACCTTACTACGCACTTATCTTATATTAAAAACCATGTATATAGTTCTGTGTGTGTGATCGTATAATAAATGTTGTGATCATGAACAAGGGCTATGCTTTCACTTTCTTATTCGACGGACATGAAAAACGAATTCCACTCCACTGCTCTCCATGAGTTTGGATGGAAACACCTTGTATCTGACTTCACATAAGATGACGATAGTGGAGGTGAAATCGGTACAAGAAAACAGTTGAAACGTTATATCTAATGGCAGTGAAAGTTATGATGAACCAAATATTGATGAAACTGATGCAAGCGCCGACAATGAATGGAAGAATGTTACAAGTCAAGATGTCGTCCCACAAAACATGCCATTTGCATATAGGCGACTGCTTCGAAATGTGTCACACCATGCAAAAAAAAGGATGCATAAGTATGGTAAATTACATGCTTTCTTGGATTGAGACCAAAAAACTTGTCGCATTTAAATAAAGATTTAGTTATAATACAAATGTGTATAAAATACTCAACGTGTATATTTTCTCAGCTACGTGCCTCAATACCTCTCGTCCACAGCGATGCTCGCTCGACAGTCGACTCCGTCCGCAAAGGGTTAAAATCTGATATCACGCTACAGCTGGTTTTAATAATAAGCTTATTTATCCCGAGTTGAAAGAAACTAAATTAATATCACTCACCAGCATGTTCTCTGTTTGAGAGTACTGGGATCAGAATGAGAATCCAGCATCTTCTGAGATTTCACGTAATCTTCTGTGCATTCATCTAGTTGGGATGAGACAGTCCTGATGCATGCTGCATGCATTAGGTATTCTGCAAAGAAATGTTAAACAACTCTTTGTGAAAAATATTTCAAGATGCTTATTATTTGTTAAGTTTGTTTTACAATTTGATTTAAATTTTCTAATTTAGGTTTCTTTTAGTTTTTAAAATAATGCAATAAGAAAACTAACAGTATGGCAATAGATGGTTCTTTTAAAATAATTATAAAGTTATTTCATTAACATTAGACAGTCGCATAACACAAACATAGAATACTTAAAAGAAGTAAACTTTTAGATTATCAGTCAATAATTAACCTAATTTTAATTTCATGAGTTTGGGTACATGTTCACTGTCTCTTCTCTCAGCTGAGACTGATTTGCTGTAATCACACCAAAGTTGCACTGTACTTGATGATGGTTCGCATGTGTCTGTTTTCAATGTGAAGCACGCGCATTTGTCACAACACCAAATTAACATGTTATTTTCATTGGAATACAAAAATAAACAAGCGGGAATGGTCTCCCCAAAACTTTCTCGTATCCGTCCTAACGCAGGTGGAGAAAAAATACACAGATCGGCAGTAACATGGACGATTTCCTAAAATAATCCAAACTGCAGTAAAACGCACCAAGTGTCCCCAGCACAGAATCGGAAAAAACAAGGCAAAAGGCATAAAACGAGTTTCGCTTGGCGCGCGCCAAAGCGAAAGGCGGATTCTCGCCAATACGCAAATGGCCTTGCGTAAGGTAAAGAAAATCGTTATGCGATTTGAAAGCCTTTTTTTCAACCGATTGAAACCAAAATTGGGCACAAATCTACAATTAAGGTAAGAAGGCCACATATCAATTTTTATTTATCTTCGTAATAGGGTTAAGGAGGTATCGTGGTCACAAGTACACGATTATACAGACTGACAGACAGTCAATCCTTTGACGGATTTAGTCCAAAATTTGATACCGACCTACAATGCTGTTGATAAAACTGTGTACCAAATTTTATCTATCTAGCTATTTAAGTTTTTGAGTTAATGTGTTCAGATGAACCAGTACAGACAGACGGATTTTGTCCAAAATTCTATAGAAACCACCTAAAAATTATGTGCAAAGATCACATACCAAAATTCATCCCTCTAGCTTTAATAGTTTTCGTGCTATAGTGTTAACAGACACACATAATTCCAAAATTATGTTTTTCGGACTTAGGGAGGTCTAAAACGTGCAGATTCATCAAAATCTCGAGTTCGAATTTTTCGACGACTACAATACTTTCTCTTTGTGTACTTCGTATATGAGAAAATAAAAATGAAATAAGATACGATTATTGCAGCACATAAGGACAATTTCACTTAACAATTCGTTATTAAGAAAGTATTATAATTCTTGATTTCTCGAAAATTGCACACTTCGATTTATATTCAGACGTAAAATCATTTAATCTAGGTTTAACTGTCAAGAGATTTGCTTTCGATAGTTTAACACTTAAGAAGGAGCCCTGTCGCCGAAGTGAGGGCAGACAAAGTCAAAAGTATATTGCAGTGTATTCATGCGCGACATGATGATATATAAAGGCTGTACAGAGCATGCTCGCTCTCTTCCCATTTCGCTGTGCCCAATCAAGGTTGTTGTTGTTCTAACTAGGGCGTGGTCTCTGCTTCCAGACACAGGCTCATAATAAAACATATATATTTTTTAAAAAGCGGTTTCGAAGCAAGTCTTGTAAAAGATTTTAATTCGACTAATCTGGAACTTTTGCTTTTATGAAGTTTTTCTCATGAGTTGGAAGATTAAAAAATGATCGATACCTTATCTACAACCGATTATAATTAACAGTAAAAAAATTTAGAATGGACAGGTAGAGGTTACACAACTTATTTTTGCAAAAGATTAAAGAAAAATTCTGGTGTTACATTTCACCAAAAATTGATTATTGTGTATAAAGTCTGTATATATCATATGTAGTCTGTTGTGCACCGCAAACTGCACGCAATTTGATAGTCTGATAATGAACCCAAAATCCATAAAATAGTATGGTTCCTGATGGGTAACCACGTCCCATCATATTATATATTGTATTTAATAAAATACATTGTTGACTTTTTAGAATGAAGACTAAAATGGATGCCAATAGAAATCGAGTGATACATCCTCACAATTTTTGATAGGATGTTTCTGTTTTTGCTTTTAAAAATTGCTTATCGATCAGTGATATCTGATACTTGCTCTTTTAGTTATTTTGATGGAGCTTCTGAAAATTTGTATCACTTGCAGTTATTTTTTGCGAATGAATTCAAAATTTTCACAGTTCTTTTCCGATTTTAAAAATAAATTAAATGGTATAACAACTATAAAAAAATTGTAATCAAATTAGGAGTTTTTTTTAAAAAATCCCTAGGAATGATATATTTAAAGTATTATTCTTCTCTTTTATTACACGCGTTTATTTAACTTCTTTTTTGGTTGTTAAGATGGACTTTCGTAATGGAATTTTCATTTTACTTCCTAATCCGCTAGAGATAAATGTGTACTCCCGATGACATT
>BGPR01051956.1:0-10713 GCA_013235015.1 Araneus ventricosus
ACTTGAGTCTCGTCCCTCTATAAGATAACATTCTTTTATGACAGTGTGATCTAGAATGCCTTTATATTCTATATTAGTCAAACATCAGCGCTTTCCTGTGTTAAAGTATGGTTTGACTAAGAAACAGTTTAGATTACTTTTTATTAACGTCCTGCTTTTTAAAAAACTATTTTGAACCGGGATTAGATGATGAGGACAACACCTGAACTTTTCCAAACTTCCCCAAATAGCAAGTTTAGTTTGCAGCAAGTTTGACACGGCAAGAGTGCAAAGTTGAAACAAGTTATTGCAAACGACGAAGTCACCACGCGAAAAGTTTGCTGCAAGCTTATCACCTCAAATCCATTGCAAACCAGTGAAAAAAAGGAAAACGCATAATAACATTGGATTCGAACCTTGGAAATCTCTGTTTCCAGCTTGTCGCCTTAACCACTAGACCAGCGAATCCGCCCTCGGCGAAGATAGCGAGGATTATTATACACAAGCTACAAGTTATTTTTAATTGTTTTCTTGATTTAATTTTTCATAATTTGGAGAATATGATTTGAAGTCAAAGAGAGAGCGATTTTCGCTATTAAATACGTTTTGCTAGTGGAATAAATTATGAAATTAGGGTTCAAAAGTAATTTCTTTTAAAAATGTGGGACAAAATGAAGTTATGATTTTTCAACCAGCATTGACTGTTTTTTAGGTTTAATTTTGTTTATAAACGTTAAAATTTCAACATTAAGAAAAGGGCGATATATAGTTTTCTGTAAAGTGCGAGTTTTGTAAAAAGATGGAGAATTTTACAAATATTTTATAAAAAGACATAGTTAGTTTTTTACAAATTATCATTGATTTATTTAATTAATAAAAAGAAGGACGGTCTAGGAGATTCTATTAAAAATCGGATGTTTTTTAAAACAGATACAAGGATAAAAACCAGATATATGCAAATGTATCAAGGTCGTGGTGTGTACGCGTGACGTATCAACTTTGCAGCAAACTTATTTTGCAATTGTGGTGTGAAGTTTGTCAAAATAACTTCACAGCAAACTTGTTTTGCAAGTGGGTTGGTCGATTATGCTATCTTACTTTGCAGGGGTTTGCTGCAAGTTTGTCGCGTCAAGTTTGCCATGACAAGATAATATCAAGGAAAAACCAAACTTGCTGCAAATATGCATGCTATCTGGGTCATCGTCATATCAAAAGAAAGACGTTTGATCCTCGATATCAGATTTAACGTGCGCCAACCCCATAAACACAGCTGACGGCACGAATTTGGAGCAATCAAGTTTCGAACTTGGAACCCTCTGGCCCCAAATCAGTCTTGCCGCCAGAAGATCGTGTCTTTACTGAAGAACATGAAATCTGAGGAAAGTCATGGTCTCTACCCTCTGTCTTCCTCTTAACCAGCATAAATCAAAAACTAATAGACCGGTGAACACTTTAACTGAGTCTGAGTTGTATAAAAAATTTTGAGACAGAGACGTTACTAAATATTATCAAATGTAACCAAAGAAAACAAAATCAAGCTCTCCTTTAATAAGTAAATTTTTAGGAAGGTTAAATGCTCGAATACCGCGTGAACCGAAAGTCAGGAAAATTTAAAAAAATATTAATTCGAAAACTCGCAAGGATAGAAAGATGAGGTTTACAGCAAACGGATGGGAAAGAAGCCGGATTTTTTTTTGTGACGAAAAAAAAATGTTTGAATATTTTTTTTATTTAACAAACAGATTGCTTATGAGTTACAAGTCGCTTACAAGTTAAAAGTAAGCTTACAAATATTCAGTAAACCACCCAACATTCAAAAGCATAGCTGTCAGACAAGGCATAACACAGTTCACAGATTTAATCAACATTTCCTGCGGTACGGCAGACCCTTTTGGTGGACGGCCTCTTTTGTTATTGGCAATGATGGTAGGTTGTCAGATCGTGAGATCTTGGCGGCCATGAATGTGCAAAGCATCGACTGAAGACAGGATCTTCCCGTATGTTGAGAATAAGAATCTTGCAAATGCGCAGCGATATGCAGTTTTCGAATGTTCCCCGATTCAGAATTCGAACCTGGAACCTTCCAGCCCCAAAGGAGAGATCTTGCCTCCATCGTGTCTATACTGAAGAACAAGAATCGGAGGAAGGTCATAGGTTCTGCCCTCTCACTTTCTTTTAACTTGCTTAACCTTCCATCGGGTGCATCTAATCTGTGAGATGAAGCACCCATATTTTTTCTGCTTAAGTGCGGGTATTACCGACAAAAGTAGCTTCTAGTAGCGTCCCTGCTCCCTACCACTCACACTAGGTTATCGTGGGTTTTTTTCTCTAATAGTCTTTTGATGTACGTGAGGGGTACGTTAATCTGGTATATGAGTTACGCCCGCTTACGTTTGTATTTTTGATTTCCCAAATTTTATCAATATTTCTTTTTTTCATATCTGCAAAAGTTCGTATACCTGTGTCCCAGCTTCTAATTCAGTCATATGGATCGTTATTTCACATATTTTGTTTCAAAAATGTCAATTTATTTCAGGCTGCCATCGAGAATAATTGTCATTGCTAAGGAACCTTACGAGAAAACGAACTTGAACTTCCCTCCCCTGAATTCTTGGACATTGTTTTAGTTCAAACTGCAGGGTAATACAAAAAAGTTATTTAAAAACGCTAATATTGCTTTCTATCACAGAAAAATTCAGTTGGATAACCTATTCAATAAGCCAAGCAAAAAGTTAACTTTTAATCTCACAGATGAGTTGCGCCGAAACGTGTTAGCATTTCTATTGCGCGCTAGCGGAGGTTTATTCAAGAACTAAGTGACGAATACACTGAAGTTGAGTCAGTACCCCCTATACCGCTAATGTTAAATTGACCATTTTCTATGTAGCTTTTCTCACAATTTATAATTGATACAGGTTTGAAATTTTTATACAGTTTAAGTATACATTTATCTCTATACTGAGGTGAAAATCTTACATAAATACAGCTTGGTTTTTTATAAATTGTTTAACTGAATGTCACTATGAATTTTTCAAAAAATACCGTTTTTAAATTCGAGATCAGCACTATTAAGAATTATTTTTGGAATATCAGAAAAAAATTTCGCATCAGTATATACATTCGTATGTATAGAGTAAGTGGTGGAAATTTCAAGCCGCAGTTATAAAGTAGATTTTGAGAAAAAAGTATAAGCTGTTTCAAAAATACCATTTTGAGTTAATTCAAGTTAAAGGTAAATATCTTGCGTTACATTAATCTCTTTACATTTTCTTAAAGTTTATTTTAACTTACTTCTAAGATGAACACAAACAAAAGACTTCCATCGTTAAAAATGTCTTTAAATGGAGATTTCAAATATTTAAAAATAAATCGAATTTTTGAGAGTGTATTATTATTTTTGAGAGAGGTACTGACTCCCCTTAATAGTAATTGCACATTGCGGTCATTAGTTTTGGACAATCAATGAGCAATTTTTCTTCGAGTCGTCTATTGATTGGCGGATCAAACTAGAAATCAATTTGAAATGGTCTAAAATCATCTAAAATAATGATATTCAAAAATTTCATAAATCGGTCAGTTTTAGTTACAGAAGAGTGGAACTTCTTTGTGATTGTTTAAAATGTTAGTATGTCACATATATTTTTGTAAATAAGAATAATGGGACAAGGGAACTGTATAAAAATATAGACTTCACAACTTTTTTAGACAATACATTCATGTACCTAAAAACCTTAAAATATATTCCTTCACATCATTTAAAGTATTTCTCTAATTGGAAGTATATTCTTATGCCTAATGATTTAGAAGTTAGCTTTTAGTCACGATAGAGTGAACCGTGTATAATGAATTAAATAAATGAAATTTGCTCTTTCAGTAGCTTTTCTAGTAATTATTATTTTCTTTATGATTTGATTAATTTTCCGACGATACTATTTGAATTTGTTTCGACAACTAATGAATTATTTTTCTGCCCGGTACGGTTTTTCAGTTTTTCTGCCTCAAGCAACTAATCCTTTGGTGCATCGATTTTAGTCAAACTCTAATCCATCAATATTTGTTTCCATTTAATTGAAAAGCTGATTGTTTGTCTTGATTCGATCTTCTAGTCTTGAAGCTCTTTGAAAGCTTTCCCTAAGAAATAATTTTGTCTTTTTTGTTCTAAAGATACAAGTTTTTCTTAATGAATTAGGGGATTTGTGCCCGTCTAAGACTTGCTTTTAGGTAGCCAACAATATCTCAGATCTGATTGTCACAGATTTATTAACGAAAGTTGTAGTAGAAAATATCATGCACATTGGGAGAGAGCTTAATAAAAAAAGCATGAAAAGAAGAAATGATGAATCGATTGACAATAACTTTCGTTTTGCCAAATATATAGATATTCAATTCCAAAATTAAGCACGAAAAAGAAAGAACCTTTTTAACGAAAACGAAAATAAAGGTCTTCAAGAAATGGGAAAATAAATTAATTCTAGTATAACTTCTATTCGATATTAACGAAGTTGTGCGTCGATGAATCAACATAAAATAAAAAAAAGAAACTGCTGAAAAACTCAGCTAAAATATCCCTATCATAACTCTTATTTGTTAATAAATCATCACAGAATCAAAACAGTATCCCGCGTGTAGTGAATGCTAATTTGTAGACAGATCTTCTCTATAAATCTTTTTGGCACGTAGCCAAATTCCTGAGCGTCACCGAAATTTCAGGATGATTCTAATACACTAGAAAATCACCCGTCATGGTATGACGAGTGCAAATTGCCTCTTCATTAGAGAGATTTCCCGTAAAATGTGACGTGTTTAAATAGATATGTATGCGGGAGAAATCTTTAGCATTGATTGAAAACAAATAAAATAAACATATGTATTATGACAGGAAATATTTTTTTATTTACATATTTCTTAATTCAAAAAATTCATTCTTGGTAAACAACATTCCGTGTGAAGTATTTTTCGTTGTTTAACAATTTTATTATAAATCAATAACCGTGAAATTCTCATCTTGTCAAACGTAAGTCAAAAGTTAAAATTTCAAAGGAATCCTTTTTCGAAATTCTAATCAAAACAAAGCGCTTCTCTACTTGTCAAACGCTGCCAAAAAATATTATCAAATTATATCATCACGAATGCAATAAATAATCAGATGCATTCTGGCGTCCAAACTATATCACGCGCATGTTATACCACTGACGTAATTGACTACTTTCTATAAAACGGAAACTAATTTGAAATATATGATTAAAATTTCTCGGGAACTATTGATCATAGCGAGATACATTTTATATCAACCGACAGCAAATTTTATTTCACTATTTTAGAGCTATTAAATTTGAAATTAGAACGACAATTACTCTTTTAATTTTAAAATAACGGAAATTTAGGTTTTCTAACAATGAAATAATGCTGTTTAACGTCTCGCAGTGCTATGGCGCGAGTTTTATTGATGGTGACGTCAGAGCGTTACCGAGAGAACTGGGCTACTATATATTAGTAATATGTTAAAGGAAAAAATTTGGAGTGTTTAAAAGTGTTTTAAAGAAAACAGCTTAATCTGACATTAAAATATTATTTCTTGCTTAAATAAACCAGGAAATATTTAGTTTTCAGGATTTGGAATCAATGTTCTGACCATTGATGGTGGTTATTCCAACGGGTTTATTTGACCTCCGATTTAACCTGGCCGTTATAACCGCCAAAATAACCGGTTTTCTGAAAAAGCGATTTTCTGGTATTTTTATAGAAAAACGACATTGTTTTGTGAAATTTAAAGGAAATCAATCCATTGGGCAATATATATACTCCAGTCTGTTTATAGCTACTCTTTCAGTTATGTGGCGAGTATCTGAGAACGAATCATTGAACATCAGAGGGTTCTGTAATATTTTTGCACTCCTGTCTTTAAGGAACTCAAAAACTTTTGTTATAAACATAGGTAGCGTTATGTTTAGGGATCAGATTTTTTAACGCACTTTTGATGATGGTCACTAAAGGGGATAATGAAGCTTCCTGTAATGAACTCGCCTCCCAAAATTTCCTTACTGACCTCATCGAAAGCATTAAAATATCCGATATTTTTGACACCAAATTAAATGAATGCACCAGAAATCATCCTCGGTGTATCTCGGTGACTTGAGCAATTAATGGTGACAGTTTTACTCAAATAACCTGTGGTAGGTTACTGCTCGGAAGGTTATAGGGCAATTCAACTCAAATAAACTCCAACACGTGGGAGGCGTGTTAAACAGCGCAGGCGTTCCCTACCACAATTTTAAGCTCAAAAGATACTTATTGAACCAAAAGTTTTACATTTCAACAATTACTACGAAAACTAAACTGTGCGCATGACCGATGCACCGCCTTTGCAACTCAACCCGGGAGGACGCGCGTGGGTCATTTTATGACTCAAGCCCTCGGAAAACCCAGATTCCTAGAAAACCAGCCACCTGTTCATTCCCTTCTTAACAGTAGCTGAGTTAGTCACCCCCTCTGCCTTTTCTGAGTATTTAGAAACTATTTCCGGTATTTTTCGTCCCCTAATACACGTTTGGTCGCTTACTAGGGTTATTAAATGACCCCGCGCGTCTTTCCGCTTGTTCCACAGACTAGTTATTAAACGTAGCTGATACGGTCAGCTCGTTGCTTTCCTTGCCGAATTGAAGTATTTAACTGTTTCTCACAATGCCGACTCCATAAGAAAAAGACATGGAGCGTTTACGTGAACTTCCTGCTGAAGTTGAAACTGATGAAGATTCAGACTTTGACAACGAAGACAATGGACCTGAGGATGTTTTAGAAGAGATTACCAGATCATGAAAGTTTTTACGAACTTGATGCGGAATTGGAAGAGGACGGAGATTCTGGAAGTCAAGATGCGAATAACTTGTAATTGTTTTCATCAAAAGAGGACATTGAGTGGAGAAAATCAAAATTTAGGCAGAACATTCGTTGTCATAATATTGTGTCGCGCTTACCTGGAAGAAAAAGACCAGCGAAAGTTGTTACAACCCCTATGAAGAGTTGGGAGTTACTCATCAACATTAACATGATACATTTAATTGTAGAGTGAACAAATATATTTATCGAGAAATTCGCACCAAACTTTTCACGTGAAAGAGACGCATGAAAAAAGGACCCTCTAGAAATCCGTGCTTTATTTAGTGGATAATCAAAGGCGGCCAGAGGGGGGTGCGAACGGTGCGACCGCACAAGGCCCCGCGCCGCTGACGGATTTTGAAAAATTCCTTAAATTTTTTATCCTTTTTTAAAAATTCTTTCAACCAACTTTTATGCAAAAAAAGCATAAAATATTAATAATTTTTCTAAAAAGAAATATATTGCAATTTTTTTATGGTTTCGAAAATTTCCTTCAAGGATCTGTTAAAAAAGTAATTGGTGGATTTAGTGGATAAGAATCCAACAATTCCCTTTGTTATCTGGAATTTCACGTGTTTCCGAAGGTAAAAAGTGATAACATTGTACAACCTTAAAGCAGGTTCGATTGCTCCAGGCATCATATGGTCACTCTCTTTTCGGTGCGGGGGGAGGGGGCACCCCAAAGTGGATGTCCGTCATTTCAAGATAAATTGTAGGTGATAACATTCAATACATTCCTTGTTCCCGAGACTATTACTTTCAAGGAACTTACAGGGGGTAATGCTTGTGTGCTGATCCACATCTGTTCCCCTAATGGCCAGCTGATAGTCTTTCCCAGTGCAGCTTAAAGAAACACCTCTAGAGGAGTGCTTTTTCTGCTTATCTAGTTCTAAATTGAACACATCTGTTCCCCTTGTATTCAGCAGGACTGCTAAGCGATGATGAAGCATAAATATCACAAGGGTTTCTCGCTTTTCTTGCCAAAATTGTGGTTTTCCAGCATCTATGAATTCATCGTAAGTACTTGTTAAAAGGTAGTCTGTGACATCTATCTGTCAGAGTTTAATCAATAGTAGTGAATCTGAATATTGGATTGTGTGAAACACGACGGGTAATCCAAGCAGTTTTCTCAGAAGCTTAATTTTCTATTGAACAGTTCGTTCGCATTCGGAGTATCAGCCGTCAGGCAAAAAAAATCTGCACTTGCTCTTGCAAACAAATTTCAGGTATGCTAATTTTTGTCACTTTTTTCATAGTTATTTATTAAACAAACTTTCCTTTCATATTTCCAAAAAGAAAATTTTAATATTATAACAGGTTATCAATTTATAAAACAGTGTAGTTCCTCTTTGTTTTTGTATTTCAATATTTTTGTTATTATTGTATTCATTTTAAATAAAAAATTTTTTTTTTATTTAACAAACGAAAATTTGTATTTTCTGCGCTTTTACATTGGGCATTTTTCATTATAAAATGTTACTTATTTGGAACCTTCTATTGTTTTGGGAAACTACATATCAAAGTTATTTCGATAAGTTTTAAAATATAAGAAGTATTTCGAAGATTGAGTCAATTTAATTATCCTAAAACCGAAACTATCAGCTTGTGCATAGTTTTAAATAAGTTTGCAGTCAGGTGATTATATTTTTTTAGGTTTATCTTTTTGGTCTACTTGTTTTTAAATTTGAAAAAACAATGAGTTCAACTTTTAAGATTTTACTTCATAATCTAAATTAAATGAAAATCGAATTCATATGTCATGTAATTTTATTTCAATACCGAATGCATGTGCTGACAATGTAAATCGACAGGAAAATTGAAAAGGGGGGGGGGGGCGACCTTCTCTTTCATTCGACTGCATAGTTAAGAGTTATTTTAAATTTCCTCAACTTTCATATTTTGAAACTCTAGTTGAAACTATTTTGGCATTTCATAATTTTAATTTTAGCACTGAAAGTTTTCAAACTGAACCATTTTAATATTTCCTCATAAAATCAGGAAGACAGGACACATTTCTACAACGTGAGTTCGCAAAACATAATGGGAGGAATTTTATCTTTTATCTAAAAATGAATGCTTGAATTCAGGGCCAGCCCGAGGGGCTTTTTAAAGGTTCGAGAGCACAAGGCCCCATGCCGCTGACAGATTGCGCCGAAGGAAAATGAATTGCATTATTATTTAACCAAATCAAAATTTGGTGTCAAGTTTTACATTCCAGGACCAATATTGCAAATATTTATAATATTTATTTAAATTGTATCCGAATTTTGCTTCTGTTCTAAAATTATATTGACCTCACCAATAAAGCTCGCATCTTCAGAAAAATCTTTATAAAAATTAAAAATAATACAAATTACTTGAGATCAAGCATTAGAGATGAACAATTGACTTGCTTAGTCATTTTATCTATCGAATCCGCATTAACCAAAAATCTAAGTCATGATGATAGCATCAACGAAATTGCTATAAAACTCATAAGAAAAAACAAATATTACATACTGTAAACTTATTTTAGTAAGTTGAATACCAAATTTTATATACGAAGCAATTATTTTTGTTGTTTGATTTAGTAACCAATTTCTGTGTGGTTAAAATATTAACTTATTTATTTTTTCATGTATATTTTTAGTCTTTACTAAACCTAATTGTGCAATGTAATTAATAGCAAAAGCAATAAATTATTTTGCTGGGCGAAATTTGTTCAAGGCCTCGTAAGTCCACTTTGCACCAGGCCCCGCTTTCGTTCGGGCCGGCTCTATGGATAATAAAGGAGTAGATTTGATTTGTGTTAAGAAGTGTATTCTTAATGTCTAAGAGTCAAAAGAGCTATTTTTCCAACTAAAAATAATATGATTTTAACAGCGCAAGGTTGAATTTCAGTTAATTTTAGTTAGGTGTCATTCCCTGACCCTCGAGCGTCTTAACTTTCGCTAAGGAGGCGCGCGTTTTCTCGGGTAAACACAGTGTTGCTAATATGTTATTTAAACATATTAAATAAATTTATTTTAATTTTAGAAATATAAATTCAGATATTTTCTAAAAAACACCCATCGCCCATTGAATATTATAGTGACTTGATTTCTTTAATTTACCATTTTTCCAAATTTTGCCGATTTTTTCACCGGTTATTGGATTTTTAAAAAAACGGTTGTAATCGGGACAAAATAATAAACAGTTTTCGATTTTAACAGGTAGTTGTTTTATCATCACTAGTTCTGTCTTCCATGAAATTAGAATTCGAAATGAATAGAAATTATAATTTTTTTAGAAAAACGCCGTTAATAGTGCTTCGTAATTTAAAATATAACTTTTTATTAAAAATATGGAAGTCAAAATAAAATCGTGAAATTCACAGGCTCTGACAGAAATAATCTAAACATATTGAATTTTAATCACGTTAATAAAACACTTTATAATTTTTTTTATGAATGCTTACAAATTTTCTTCTCTAGTAATATTCATGGCGGTTTAATTTCTTTGCAGTGTGATTTCAGTGCCTAGTGCTTTTACGTCTGTTTTGATGTCATTATTTTTTGACAAAAAATTAAATTCTATTTTATAATTGACTGATAAAAGCATCATTTTAGAACCTTTTTCATTTTTATTATTTTCAAATTTTTAGACTTTAAAATATTTCACAATTAATTTTCTTAAACAATATGAAATACTTTGAATTCAATTAATTTTTTCTCAAGTTTAAAATCAGTGGGCGACTCTCGTGTGCAATGAAATTTAATCGATTAAATCTCCGTCAAGCGCCACGTCCTGAGAGACTGAGATCGGGACGTTTTCGTTCCCCCTCCACTTCCAGGAAGGGTAGAAATCTGTCACTTCCAGTAGTCCTGACAGACAGAGATC
>BGPR01051957.1:0-10712 GCA_013235015.1 Araneus ventricosus
AATTTTCTGAGATTTAAAACACAAATGACTGCACTGAGAAACACACTATATTTTTCTTGACTAAATAATTGTTGAAATAAGCATGTATACATGTGGAAAAGCTTTTCTGAATTACACTCCATTGCAAAGAGGACATATTTGAAATTTTGGTGGAAAAAGCAATTTTTAAAAATTTAATTTGAAGATTTGGAAAAAGCTATCTTAGTGGAATGAAGTTATGTTGAAATAAACTTTCGAATAAATACTCAAAAGTGTATGCCAAGAAGTTTTAAATTTCTGATTGATGAAAATAATTCTGATTTTTAATCATGTTTGGATTATAAATATTTCCTTTCAAATTTCTTTCTAACATTTACATATACATCTGTGCTACCAGAAGATTTTAATTGTAGAAACTGATGAAAAATTAATTTTAGGAGTTCGTGCAATTTCAAATAATTTAAATTTACCTTTTATTAATTAATGTACTTATAATTTCCTAATACTAGCAGAAACGGATAACTACGGCAAGCGTGTGAAGCGAGATGTTTTCACATAATGATCCCGAAAGATTCACGTGATTCTTAATGTGTCGGTGAGCGGAGCGAGCAGGGGGTGTTATATATATAAATAAAGATTTTATAACAACTGTGCTAGGACACCCAGTGTCTTCATGTAGCGAGCGAAGCGAGCAGGGTTTGCGTAGCAAGCCCCGGAGGATTGCGAGGAAAAAGATTAACTAGTCAAATCAGTTGGAAAATGTTGCTGTTTGAAATTATAACATTCGCTAAAATTTTTTCACTCTCACATTTGTTTTCCAACTAAAGTACAGTAAACTCTTGCACAACGATATCCGATGAAACGATAAATCCCTCTACAACAATAACACTTTGTGGTCCTTGTGAATTTGCATAAAAAATAAAGTTAAACTCCCCTCAATATAACGATATTCTCTACAGCAATAAACCCCTGAACAACAATGTATTTTTTTAAATCTCAACACCATTTTCTTTCCTCTGTAACAATAATTCTGTTTTCAAATACTCGGAAGTGAAAGATCATACCACACAAAGTGTTTCCCTTCTCGGAAATGGATACAGTAACTTAGTCTACTTGAAGGCAACAAGTGTAATTCTCGTAATGAATCTTGGCTACCACAGAATACACTATTAATTCAAAGGTTTTACTGCTTTTGACGTGGGTGATTCGAAGATTTCATGGAAGCTCTGTTCAATTTCTAAATTTCAAATTATTCTGAGCTTGAATCGAAAAATTTGATATGCTTTCATTCACGTCTGAATTCTCAACTAAGATGACGACTATCCCTTTAGGATAAACTGAGCATAATTAAGTAAATTGATAATGGAATAAGGCAGGTTGATGCAGCCAAGAAATACGGACTGTCGCAATCTAAGACTGCAAATTTCCTGAAGAAGAGGAAACAAATTGAAGAGACTGTGAATTCCAATGAGATCAACCCTCAGAGAAAACGACTGAAAGTTGTGACAAATGAAAACATTGACGCTACCGTGGACTCGATAATTATAAACATCGAAAATAAAGTAGAGGAGTCTTTTTTAAAGCTGTAAATGTGAATGAAACGTGTGACAATATTGCTGGGAGTTGATGGGAAGCTACGGAAAGAACAGTTCGTATTTGTTGGAAAAAAGCGAACCTTTCTTTTATGGAGGATAGGCAAACTGGTATGGAAAAAATTCCAGAAATGGCGATGTTTCAGATACTGAAGAATGTGTTTTGAGTCTTCAGAAATCTTTAACTCAGCTTTATGAAAAAAAAGTGGCAAAAATGTCTGGAATTAACGTGGAGCAATATTTAACAGCGGATGATGATCTTGTGGTTTTTGCAGGAGTTGCTGAAGAAGACATTCTGTCCGAAATCATAGACGAAATTGAAAATGATGATGAATGGGATATTGATGATGATATACAGATGCATCGCCATCTTTATTGACATTGCAGGAAGCTCGCCAATCAGTTCACTTTCTAACGGCAGTTTTTGGCAAGACTT
Source organism: Araneus ventricosus (assembly GCA_013235015.1). Taxonomy (NCBI): domain Eukaryota; kingdom Metazoa; phylum Arthropoda; class Arachnida; order Araneae; family Araneidae; genus Araneus; species Araneus ventricosus. The sequence goes on from BGPR01051957.1 coordinate 2,008, forward strand.
TCATTCCCCCGATGATGATCATTTGCGTACATTTTACTCTATGCAAACCTTGTTAGTTGTCATAATAGTTTAATAAATGAATAAGCAAACGAAAATATTGAAATTTTTCCATAGATAAGTTTTTCAGGTATGTGAAGTATTTTATTGTATAGCTGAGTTTTCAGATTTTTGTTTGCTTTAACGATCATTATCACTCTGGTGAGGCTTTTTTTTTCAAAATGGATATTCTTGCAGTGTGTCCACACTAAAAAAATGCAAAATTTAAGTTTGTTTATGTCATAATTATATCGCCCAACGATGTAACAATATTTTTGTTTGGTCCCAAAATATTGTTGTAACGAGGTAATACTGTATTACCTTAGAAATGTATAATGTAAACAAATTTTCAGAACTATCTCTTTATGATCAACTAAAGCATAAAAATTCATATTAATTGAATCTTTTGCACAATAAAGTGCAACGCAACACGAAATTCTGGTTCAAAACCTATTAACGAAGAAAATTGGTGCAACATGTATCCTGAAATTTATCAAAAATGATTAATTTATCTTGAAAATAAATTCTTGCGTAACAGAAATGGAAGTGTTTTCTATTTCAGCGGCTCAGAAATTAATTGCATACTGAGAAATAAGAGAAATTCACTTCCAATTCAGTCATGTGACTATTCAAAATAATAAATACTGCATTGAGTAAACTCTGTTTTCCTTCGTTCATTAAAGTTAATGGGAGCGGAAATGTTTTCCAAGTAAAAATGGGGACAAGAATAATTTTAAAATCTTAGCATGTTTCGAATAATTTATTATAGTTGCAAAAGGTATTATGAAATAAATTCTGGCAGAATAAATAATTCAAATATTTTGATAATGCTAATGAATTAAAAAGTACAAAATTTTCACTATCCTGTCCTAAAACTGTTTAAAAAATTTAATGGAATTGAAATTAGAGTTAATCTTCCAACGGAAACACGTATGCAGGAAATACTTATATTGTGCATCGTATTGAATACTTATATCGTTATTTTATAACTTTAAGTGCAATATTTATTTATATAATCTTTGCTTAGTATAAAGCTAATAAAGACAGATTGCATAAATAAAGGCTGCATTTATTTTTGTAAAAAAACAAGATATAAATATCTAATACGATGCATGATGCAAGTATCTCCTGCATGTGCTCGTCCGCTGGAAAGTTAATATCTGACTGATTTAATATCACTATTTTTACTTGCAGAGAGTAAGTGCCGTTCCTCGTTCTGATCGATAAAACTGTTGATAGTTCAAAATAAAATTGTAGATTAATGTACTGCTCAACAACGGATTCCGAGACTAAGATTTTGGATGATTTAACTCTGGAAAGATGTGTCAGGCAATGAGTCATATGAGCGCATTTCCGGGTTCTTTGTTCGATCACTCTCAATAAAATGTAAACATCACCCTTCCATTCTTTACTTTCCCCCTATTTTGATGAAAATAACTCCGCCTGGCGCATGCGTAAAAGCACGGAGAGTTTCCGAATCCGTTGCTGAACAATAAATAACTTCAATTTATGTAAATTAAATTACTTATTTTAACTCATGGAATAATCTTTTTTTGTCATCCAGATAATCAACTTTTATGGTATATTTCTAAAGCACACTAGGATATATTACCCCAAGTAATTATTGCGGGTTATAACATTAATTAAGTTCTGAAAATCTTCAAATTATGCAGGTGCATTTCACTTATAATTTCTTACATTTCGTTGATATTTACATCTAAAATGTCTTACACACACTATTACATTTTGAAAGGAACAATCAAATTAAGTAAATAGAAACAAATGAGTGTTGTTGTTTTTTTTTATTTGCCTCCGAACGAATATAAACGGTTTCTTGTTAGAACAATATTCATTAATTAAAACATACCGTGCCAAGACGTTCGAAATTTACATAGGAATGTTTGCTAAAATAGCAGGAATTTAATTTTCCAGGCTTCCGTTTCCTCATTTTGTCATTTGTATACATAAACAATCCTATCATGAAACGTAAAAAAAATATTCATTATCTTTTTAAACGAAAGAAAAATTCGCATACCTTTAAAATTAAAGATAAAAAGTTGTTGGCTCATTTTTTTAAATCTACAACACATGCCATCTAAATTCATAAACATGATGTCAAGCATAGGAGGAAAAGTACTCTTTTTTATTCTCTTTGTATTTTGATTCCACCTCTGGTATGTTACTTAAAGCTAAATTGCTTTGATTTTTTTATAATCCGGACGTGTTTGATGTCATAAAAAATGCTCATAATTTTAAAAAAGAATTTCCTGCAATGCTCCTTTTAGTAGCTAAGATGCAAATCGAGAAAAAAAATTATAATGATAACAAAAATTGTGTTGGAAAAAAATATTAAATAAATGGAAAAAGCTCTACAAATATTTTATTTTTTCTTATAAAAACTGCAAAAAAATGAGTATATTCATGTGTAATAAAAATTATTGTTCTAGTTGAATAAACAAGACTAGGGAATTTTTTAAGAATCCTGCATTCGAAATAATATATCATGGCTGTTTCTTTTCATAGTTTTAAAGCAGTACTATTCATTTTTGATTAGAAATGAACGTAATTGAGCATAAGATGATAAAAATAACTCTGAAATAGGGCAAGAATTTTTCAATTATTCACACTGTTCCCTTTTTTAATTCTTTTTAGATTTCAGGAGTGATTTTACATCGGATATCTTCGAAAGAAATAAAATATATAAATAAAAATGAAAATAATAAAAGTACATAACTTATTGGCTTGATTATCGACATGAAACAAACCAGAAATTTACTCATTAGATGTCAAAGACAATGCTTTCTTATATATTTTTATTTCGAAGTATTTATCTTGATTCCGTATTTAGTTTTGATATCAAAGTGGGAAATTAAGTGTAAACAACTTTTGATTAAGATAAGATGTTTTGAAATTTTTATATGAGAATAATATTTTTCTATGTAATTTCTGTTAAATTTATGATAGGGTCTCACATCTTACAACTTGAAATCATTTTATGACTTTAAAACAGTATAAAAATATTGGTTTTTCTCTTTATAATTAGTTTAATTGCAATTTGAAATAATTAATAGATGCTCAACGAATTTCAGTGACTATTTATTTTCAAAAAGATGAACTTTAGATATTCAAGTGTTGTTTCAACTTAAAAGTAAAGAATAATTTCTTTACATTTAAGTTGTTATTTCTGTTTTGCAATAATGATTTCATAAATAAAAGCTAAAGCATCTTACTCCCATTTATATTAACTGTTTTTTTATCTGATTGTTTTTAAGTTAGCAAGTCACAACCCACATTAAATTGTATTTTTTAAACGGATAGTTCGTAGCTACTATGCCTCCACTGTCATTTACAGACGGTTTTTCTAAACGGCTGGATACTAGTTAACAACTTTAACCAAAGTAAAGGGTCCAAATCAAGAGCTATAGTGAAAAGTCAGAGGTTTGCTTCTAAGATATTAAAAAAAGCCCGATTAAAGGTTCTCTTTCTGAAAATATATTTTTATACAGAAGCACTAACTTACTACTAATAACAATAGGGCAGCTTAACTGATTCGCTGTCACTATTCAGGCCTGAGATTCGAACAATCTATAAATTAGAAGACCTCTTCTCTGCCGTCTATTAACTACAGTAGAGAAGGGATCGTCTAATTAGATAATAGGTTCTGGACACGCCAGCGCGTCGGTGGCAGTGGATGTGTTAACTCTTTAATCCCGAGGCACTTTATTCTTCTAGCACATTTTAACATCTGGACTTTTTGGGAGGATTCGACTTGAATTGGACTCTCACAAACTGGGTGGCCATTTACCCCACAACTCCACCACCTACTATAACATTCCCTTCAGGCGCAAGGAAATGGGTTGTGATATTCAAGGATAATTGGACCCTCCGAAGCAATCTCTAAACCTCACCTCCCCTCAAATTAAGTCAACCGCCTCAGACAGGCGTTCGTCAATGTTAAGGCGAAATTTCTAGACCGCAGATGACCGCGTCGCTTGATGTGAGAGGTTTAAGGGTTCTTGCAATAATGAATTCTTAACTGAAAGCTGGAAGTTTCACTCCCAAACTGCATTTGCAATTGCAATTTTTTAACAGCTATTTATAAGGTGACCAACCATCCTCCTTTAGGGAGGTTAGTCCTCCTTCTGTTAGTTCCGTCCTTCCTCGAAAAGTGTACAATAAATGACAATACAAACGTTTTTGTTATGTATTTATCATATTATAGTACATTATATATTATTGTTGCAATGGATTAAATGTTTCTTTTTATTAATGATATTTTTAGCTTCACTTTATCGGCCCCCTTCCTTTTCTTGGAGGTTAAAAGTTGGTCACCTTACTATTGTGGAAATATGAAGTCCTTATCTAAGAATAAAACTGCTTTCTTAAATTGTTCGTTTTGAGTTACTAAGTGCTAACTTACATTTACAATTTATTTTTTAAATGTCTTTTACGGATAGTTATACAGTTCCCCACCTGCGTTCATAACTACTTTTTAAAACCGTTAGTTTTTAGTTACCAAGTCTCCATCATCATTTACAATAGATTTTTCTAAAAAAGGCTGTATTAACCATGCCTAGACCAATGTGAATAGTCCAAATAAAGTGTCGCACTGAAAAGTCTGCGATTTAGTGCAGAGATATAAAAAAGATGTTTGATTTAAAATTATTTTTCTGATGTTATTTTGTACCGAAAAACCAGCCTATTGATAAAAAAAAGAGAGTAGTTTCGAGGATACTTGAGTAAATGGAGCCTCTGCAGAGGACATAAGTGGCATGACAGTTTTCTTACGATTCATGATGGTCAATGGCGAAGACACCAAAGAGGAACAAACTTTAGATGTGCATAACTACCGAGTAAGGTTTGATCTTTGTTTATTCAAGAATGCGTAGTAAAATTGTTTATAAGTCTGTCATCAATCCTTATCGAAAGGGAGAATGTTCTTATCACCATAAACCTTATTAATACCTTGGCTGAGGCAAACGCTGTTATAATCACGTCTGTGATCCACACCTACTACCTTTGACTCGTTTTCTGCTATAGTTTAAGAGATAGTACAGATGGGGGTAATCTAATTAGATAGAAGATACGAATTACAGGCTTAAGTTATGACAGTGAATGGTTTCAGTCATTTAAAATAAATTTATATGGTATATGCAATGCATATTAAAAGATGACTTAGATTATCCTGTTATCTGGCAGGCTAAATCATAAATAAAAAACAATCTGCGGCTGATTAGAAGAGGAAGATGGCTTCTTATTGCTTATCTTTTTTATCCAAAATATTTGCGTAAAATACGTGTTTACCATATTTTATTGCGGGTGCGCAATTTTCATCTAGATATTTTCTTGTTTGATCTTCTTTTGTTAATATGTTGAGTTTTGCCAGTTATTGGATCATTGACAATACATGGCTAAATCCGCATATTAACCTTTTTTCAATTTATTATTTCTATTTGATCTCATTTTTAAGATTTTATCTGGGTCCTTGAACTGCATGTGTATAAAGAAATCTACTTTCTTTTACATTACTTAAGGCATGGTAACGTTCAGATAGGTGTTTTGTCATTCCTATGTATTTCAATAACAAATAGATCATACCATCTTTATTGCTATCGCTATATAAATAATTCATTAAACTATGATTTTAGCAGAGAGACTTTGTTTAAATATATAGTTCACAGTAAGAGAGAAAAAAGAATCTAAATTAAAATAAAACAAATGGATGGCCACGTATCTTAGAAACGTTAAGAGTTGAGTTGTACACTGGCAACATATAACTATTATTAATTATTCTCAAAAACAAATTGACACATACAATTTTTAGTTTTAACAATTGCGACTGTCGGTTACTATCCCATTAATCTCTTGGTATTTATCGAACACATAACAAACCTAATTCAAACAAATTTAAATAAATTTTATTATTTGCAACTTATTTGCACGTTTTATAAAACTTGTTGCTTAAGCAATCTTTTGAATATTAATATTATCGAAACATTTATAACACTGAGATACAAATAGAAATTTTAAAAATTATTCTAGAGTGTACTTTCTTAACGTCTTGTATCAATTATAAGTATCACCAGGGATTGACGGGAAATTTTTTGCTGAATTCCGCGTCCAATTCAAACACGAAATCACTTTCTTATTTCTCATTTTTTCTTCCACGTTATGCTATGCCTGAAGATTTTATGGAGTTTTTCGAATTATTTATTATCCTATAAAGGTGAGCACTCTTTCAACTGGAAAAAGAAAACAAAATACTTATACAAAAGGGATACAAAGAATCCGCTGGAATCAAGATAATGCTAAAATTCGGATTTCACTGAGATGCACAAATAGGCAAACTCCTCTATAGATGGTTAATAATGTACTATACTTTTGATCTTTGTTTTCTTTTGTTATTTGAAATAGCATTTGATATCAGCTGTAAATAATACAAATTTAATATGAAGTCATTTCTATTATACAATTAAGACATCTTTCAAATATATTTTGTGCATTTTTTACCGAACTTCTTCTTTAAAAATGGAAAGTGATTTGTTTCATTTCAGCAGATGCGTGGTATTAAAATAATGATATCCGAAATTTTAAAGCTGCTTCATAATACGAGGTGTATGTGAATCGTTGGACAATTTTCAAAAGTTAATAAAGAAAACTAATGTTTCAACTACGATTTTTTTAAATGAGAGCACATACAGATTTCCTACCCTTAATGGCTGTGCCCATATTTCAATTTTTTGTGGTCTGTTTTTGTCCTGACCGGTCCTTTTTACGTGCCCACCGTCCCAACGAAATTTGCAGTTTTTAACCGCGTCAAAAAACTATCAATATATAAAAATGATTATCATAGGAATTCTTGACTAGCTTTTCTATTGACTAGTCCTTTTTCTACGTTGTGTTTCTTCATCCATTTTCCAAAAAAAACTATACTTCATTCTTAGGTCCCTTGCTATTTTTGTAATTGTTTGACCTGTCTTTCTTTGTTCATTTGCTAGTTTAACAGCGTCCAATTTGAATTCTGTTGTATATTCTCTTACTATTTCTAATCCTCCAAAATTTAATTTTACCCCCAAAAACCTCCTTTTTTTCTCTCAACTTTTTTCTGGGTAAGGTCAGTCTTTTCCTGACTATTTGCGGTTCAAAGCTCCCTTCTCGATCTCTTGACGTGCGTCAATAGCTCTGAGCTTGTACGTAGAATTTCCGAATTTTTTCATCAGCTGCAGATAATATAAATAGAAAAATTACAGATGGAGCACCACAAGAGTTTGAGCTAATACAGCCACTTGTTCAAGAAGCAGATTCTTTAAAAGCAAGCACTTCAAACCAGCAAATGAAAATTTTCAATCTTTTCAAGCAAGGTTTCAGTCCACGACCAATTTCTATCATATTTACATTTGATTTGCTGAATTCTTAGACATTTGATTTATTTCCTTAGCCGTTGCTATCTTGTCAGCTAAAAATTTAAAGTCAACCTCAGAAAGGTTGCTAAATGGAACTCTAATGGCCTGTTAAATAATTACTTCCAGTCTGGTACCTCTCCTTTGTCTACCCATGCTTGGTGTTTATCAAACCTTCAGTAATGGTTCACTTTATTTTGCATGCAGAAAAACCACTATAACAGTAACAACGAGAGCACGGTATGTTTTGTTTGCTACTTTTCACTCACTAATGCCAGCTTTGAAATATCTATATCTCGAATTTCGTGGATTGCTTGGTATTTATAAGACTTTGAATTACAATGGTAAATTAAATGTCGCACTGCACTATTTATTCCGATAATAGTCCAAGTACTCAATCTATGTTTACGCTAGTCGGCTTCCGAGATTTCCAGACCTCGTTCTCTGTTCGCAACCGGATTATCTGTCGATTCTACCAACTCGGTGTAAATTTTCGAAACTAGCAGCATATGGAAAAGAATTTATCAAATGAAATGTAGCAACTCTGTAGCGTGGACTCCCAATATGATTTTCAGAGCATCTGATACCTTGGAGTTGAGCCTCATGTAAAGCAACACACTAAGGGCTGATACCATATTAACAATTCGATTAGATATATGGGAGGTGACGGTTTTTAAAAATAGTTACTGAAATAAGAATAATGTTTTTATCTCGTAGAATCAATGAAAGAATATTTATCCGGTAGGTGCGAACAAATATGCATTTAGAATTTTCCATGGATATGAAAAACAACATGCAATTTCAGTTAACTCAATCATTTTATGAAATATTTTTTTTTTTAATTTAGTGTCTGATTATATTACATTTGCTGTGACATGTAATGCAGTTTAGTTTTAATATTACTTTTTTAATTTTCTAAAATGAATTTCCATTAATATGTTTTGTTTTTAAACAAATTTTCAACAAGAAGCCTTTTCAGCTTGAAATGTCTGTACAACTATTGTGGCTTCATGCTCAGAAATAGGTTTTCGGGTATCGAGTTCTTGTTCCATTTATGTTTTCTTTAATTTTTAGAGTCTAATATACAATTCTACCTTAGATCAGTGCTCTAGCTCATATAAAACTTCTTCAATATAATCAGAGAAATACAATGAACAAAATAAGAGAAATGAACAAATAATTTTCTGAGATTTAAAACACAAATGACTGCACTGAGAAACACACTATATTTTTCTTGACTAAATAATTGTTGAAATAAGCATGTATACA
>BGPR01051960.1:0-10711 GCA_013235015.1 Araneus ventricosus
AATTTTCTGAGATTTAAAACACAAATGACTGCACTGAGAAACACACTATATTTTTCTTGACTAAATAATTGTTGAAATAAGCATGTATACATGTGGAAAAGCTTTTCTGAATTACACTCCATTGCAAAGAGGACATATTTGAAATTTTGGTGGAAAAAGCAATTTTTAAAAATTTAATTTGAAGATTTGGAAAAAGCTATCTTAGTGGAATGAAGTTATGTTGAAATAAACTTTCGAATAAATACTCAAAAGTGTATGCCAAGAAGTTTTAAATTTCTGATTGATGAAAATAATTCTGATTTTTAATCATGTTTGGATTATAAATATTTCCTTTCAAATTTCTTTCTAACATTTACATATACATCTGTGCTACCAGAAGATTTTAATTGTAGAAACTGATGAAAAATTAATTTTAGGAGTTCGTGCAATTTCAAATAATTTAAATTTACCTTTTATTAATTAATGTACTTATAATTTCCTAATACTAGCAGAAACGGATAACTACGGCAAGCGTGTGAAGCGAGATGTTTTCACATAATGATCCCGAAAGATTCACGTGATTCTTAATGTGTCGGTGAGCGGAGCGAGCAGGGGGTGTTATATATATAAATAAAGATTTTATAACAACTGTGCTAGGACACCCAGTGTCTTCATGTAGCGAGCGAAGCGAGCAGGGTTTGCGTAGCAAGCCCCGGAGGATTGCGAGGAAAAAGATTAACTAGTCAAATCAGTTGGAAAATGTTGCTGTTTGAAATTATAACATTCGCTAAAATTTTTTCACTCTCACATTTGTTTTCCAACTAAAGTACAGTAAACTCTTGCACAACGATATCCGATGAAACGATAAATCCCTCTACAACAATAACACTTTGTGGTCCTTGTGAATTTGCATAAAAAATAAAGTTAAACTCCCCTCAATATAACGATATTCTCTACAGCAATAAACCCCTGAACAACAATGTATTTTTTTAAATCTCAACACCATTTTCTTTCCTCTGTAACAATAATTCTGTTTTCAAATACTCGGAAGTGAAAGATCATACCACACAAAGTGTTTCCCTTCTCGGAAATGGATACAGTAACTTAGTCTACTTGAAGGCAACAAGTGTAATTCTCGTAATGAATCTTGGCTACCACAGAATACACTATTAATTCAAAGGTTTTACTGCTTTTGACGTGGGTGATTCGAAGATTTCATGGAAGCTCTGTTCAATTTCTAAATTTCAAATTATTCTGAGCTTGAATCGAAAAATTTGATATGCTTTCATTCACGTCTGAATTCTCAACTAAGATGACGACTATCCCTTTAGGATAAACTGAGCATAATTAAGTAAATTGATAATGGAATAAGGCAGGTTGATGCAGCCAAGAAATACGGACTGTCGCAATCTAAGACTGCAAATTTCCTGAAGAAGAGGAAACAAATTGAAGAGACTGTGAATTCCAATGAGATCAACCCTCAGAGAAAACGACTGAAAGTTGTGACAAATGAAAACATTGACGCTACCGTGGACTCGATAATTATAAACATCGAAAATAAAGTAGAGGAGTCTTTTTTAAAGCTGTAAATGTGAATGAAACGTGTGACAATATTGCTGGGAGTTGATGGGAAGCTACGGAAAGAACAGTTCGTATTTGTTGGAAAAAAGCGAACCTTTCTTTTATGGAGGATAGGCAAACTGGTATGGAAAAAATTCCAGAAATGGCGATGTTTCAGATACTGAAGAATGTGTTTTGAGTCTTCAGAAATCTTTAACTCAGCTTTATGAAAAAAAAGTGGCAAAAATGTCTGGAATTAACGTGGAGCAATATTTAACAGCGGATGATGATCTTGTGGTTTTTGCAGGAGTTGCTGAAGAAGACATTCTGTCCGAAATCATAGACGAAATTGAAAATGATGATGAATGGGATATTGATGATGATATACAGATGCATCGCCATCTTTATTGACATTGCAGGAAGCTCGCCAATCAGTTCACTTTCTAACGGCAGTTTTTGGCAAGACTTTCATTCCCCCGATGATGATCATTTGCGTACATTTTACTCTATGCAAACCTTGTTAGTTGTCATAATAGTTTAATAAATGAATAAGCAAACGAAAATATTGAAATTTTTCCATAGATAAGTTTTTCAGGTATGTGAAGTATTTTATTGTATAGCTGAGTTTTCAGATTTTTGTTTGCTTTAACGATCATTATCACTCTGGTGAGGCTTTTTTTTTCAAAATGGATATTCTTGCAGTGTGTCCACACTAAAAAATGCAAAATTTAAGTTTGTTTATGTCATAATTATATCGCCCAACGATATAACAATATTTTTGTTTGGTCCCAAAATATTGTTGTAACGAGGTAATACTGTATTACCTTAGAAATGTATAATGTAAACAAATTTTCAAAACTATCTCTTTATGATCAACTAAAGCATAAAAATTCATATTAATTGAATCTTTTGCACAATAAAGTGCAACGCAACACGAAATTCTGGTTCAAAACCTATTAACGAAGAAAATTGGTGCAACATGTATCCTGAAATTTATCAAAAATGATTAATTTATCTTGAAAATAAATTCTTGCGTAACAGAAATGGAAGTGTTTTCTATTTCAGCGGCTCAGAAATTAATTGCATACTGAGAAATAAGAGAAATTCACTTCCAATTCAGTCATGTGACTATTCAAAATAATAAATACTGCATTGAGTAAACTCTGTTTTCCTTCGTTCATTAAAGTTAATGGGAGCGGAAATGTTTTCCAAGTAAAAATGGGGACAAGAATAATTTTAAAATCTTAGCATGTTTCGAATAATTTATTATAGTTGCAAAAGGTATTATGAAATAAATTCTGGCAGAATAAATAATTCAAATATTTTGATAATGCTAATGAATTAAAAAGTACAAAATTTTCACTATCCTGTCCTAAAACTGTTTAAAAAATTTAATGGAATTGAAATTAGAGTTAATCTTCCAACGGAAACACGTATGCAGGAAATACTTATATTGTGCATCGTATTGAATACTTATATCGTTATTTTATAACTTTAAGTGCAATATTTATTTATATAATCTTTGCTTAGTATAAAGCTAATAAAGACAGATTGCATAAATAAAGGCTGCATTTATTTTTGTAAAAAAACAAGATATAAATATCTAATACGATGCATGATGCAAGTATCTCCTGCATGTGCTCGTCCGCTGGAAAGTTAATATCTGACTGATTTAATATCACTATTTTTACTTGCAGAGAGTAAGTGCCGTTCCTCGTTCTGATCGATAAAACTGTTGATAGTTCAAAATAAAATTGTAGATTAATGTACTGCTCAACAACGGATTCCGAGACTAAGATTTTGGATGATTTAACTCTGGAAAGATGTGTCAGGCAATGAGTCATATGAGCGCATTTCCGGGTTCTTTGTTCGATCACTCTCAATAAAATGTAAACATCACCCTTCCATTCTTTACTTTCCCCCTATTTTGATGAAAATAACTCCGCCTGGCGCATGCGTAAAAGCACGGAGAGTTTCCGAATCCGTTGCTGAACAATAAATAACTTCAATTTATGTAAATTAAATTACTTATTTTAACTCATGGAATAATCTTTTTTTGTCATCCAGATAATCAACTTTTATGGTATATTTCTAAAGCACACTAGGATATATTACCCCAAGTAATTATTGCGGGTTATAACATTAATTAAGTTCTGAAAATCTTCAAATTATGCAGGTGCATTTCACTTATAATTTCTTACATTTCGTTGATATTTACATCTAAAATGTCTTACACACACTATTACATTTTGAAAGGAACAATCAAATTAAGTAAATAGAAACAAATGAGTGTTGTTGTTTTTTTTTATTTGCCTCCGAACGAATATAAACGGTTTCTTGTTAGAACAATATTCATTAATTAAAACATACCGTGCCAAGACGTTCGAAATTTACATAGGAATGTTTGCTAAAATAGCAGGAATTTAATTTTCCAGGCTTCCGTTTCCTCATTTTGTCATTTGTATACATAAACAATCCTATCATGAAACGTAAAAAAAATATTCATTATCTTTTTAAACGAAAGAAAAATTCGCATACCTTTAAAATTAAAGATAAAAAGTTGTTGGCTCATTTTTTTAAATCTACAACACATGCCATCTAAATTCATAAACATGATGTCAAGCATAGGAGGAAAAGTACTCTTTTTTATTCTCTTTGTATTTTGATTCCACCTCTGGTATGTTACTTAAAGCTAAATTGCTTTGATTTTTTTATAATCCGGACGTGTTTGATGTCATAAAAAATGCTCATAATTTTAAAAAAGAATTTCCTGCAATGCTCCTTTTAGTAGCTAAGATGCAAATCGAGAAAAAAAATTATAATGATAACAAAAATTGTGTTGGAAAAAAATATTAAATAAATGGAAAAAGCTCTACAAATATTTTATTTTTTCTTATAAAAACTGCAAAAAAATGAGTATATTCATGTGTAATAAAAATTATTGTTCTAGTTGAATAAACAAGACTAGGGAATTTTTTAAGAATCCTGCATTCGAAATAATATATCATGGCTGTTTCTTTTCATAGTTTTAAAGCAGTACTATTCATTTTTGATTAGAAATGAACGTAATTGAGCATAAGATGATAAAAATAACTCTGAAATAGGGCAAGAATTTTTCAATTATTCACACTGTTCCCTTTTTTAATTCTTTTTAGATTTCAGGAGTGATTTTACATCGGATATCTTCGAAAGAAATAAAATATATAAATAAAAATGAAAATAATAAAAGTACATAACTTATTGGCTTGATTATCGACATGAAACAAACCAGAAATTTACTCATTAGATGTCAAAGACAATGCTTTCTTATATATTTTTATTTCGAAGTATTTATCTTGATTCCGTATTTAGTTTTGATATCAAAGTGGGAAATTAAGTGTAAACAACTTTTGATTAAGATAAGATGTTTTGAAATTTTTATATGAGAATAATATTTTTCTATGTAATTTCTGTTAAATTTATGATAGGGTCTCACATCTTACAACTTGAAATCATTTTATGACTTTAAAACAGTATAAAAATATTGGTTTTTCTCTTTATAATTAGTTTAATTGCAATTTGAAATAATTAATAGATGCTCAACGAATTTCAGTGACTATTTATTTTCAAAAAGATGAACTTTAGATATTCAAGTGTTGTTTCAACTTAAAAGTAAAGAATAATTTCTTTACATTTAAGTTGTTATTTCTGTTTTGCAATAATGATTTCATAAATAAAAGCTAAAGCATCTTACTCCCATTTATATTAACTGTTTTTTTATCTGATTGTTTTTAAGTTAGCAAGTCACAACCCACATTAAATTGTATTTTTTAAACGGATAGTTCGTAGCTACTATGCCTCCACTGTCATTTACAGACGGTTTTTCTAAACGGCTGGATACTAGTTAACAACTTTAACCAAAGTAAAGGGTCCAAATCAAGAGCTATAGTGAAAAGTCAGAGGTTTGCTTCTAAGATATTAAAAAAAGCCCGATTAAAGGTTCTCTTTCTGAAAATATATTTTTATACAGAAGCACTAACTTACTACTAATAACAATAGGGCAGCTTAACTGATTCGCTGTCACTATTCAGGCCTGAGATTCGAACAATCTATAAATTAGAAGACCTCTTCTCTGCCGTCTATTAACTACAGTAGAGAAGGGATCGTCTAATTAGATAATAGGTTCTGGACACGCCAGCGCGTCGGTGGCAGTGGATGTGTTAACTCTTTAATCCCGAGGCACTTTATTCTTCTAGCACATTTTAACATCTGGACTTTTTGGGAGGATTCGACTTGAATTGGACTCTCACAAACTGGGTGGCCATTTACCCCACAACTCCACCACCTACTATAACATTCCCTTCAGGCGCAAGGAAATGGGTTGTGATATTCAAGGATAATTGGACCCTCCGAAGCAATCTCTAAACCTCACCTCCCCTCAAATTAAGTCAACCGCCTCAGACAGGCGTTCGTCAATGTTAAGGCGAAATTTCTAGACCGCAGATGACCGCGTCGCTTGATGTGAGAGGTTTAAGGGTTCTTGCAATAATGAATTCTTAACTGAAAGCTGGAAGTTTCACTCCCAAACTGCATTTGCAATTGCAATTTTTTAACAGCTATTTATAAGGTGACCAACCATCCTCCTTTAGGGAGGTTAGTCCTCCTTCTGTTAGTTCCGTCCTTCCTCGAAAAGTGTACAATAAATGACAATACAAACGTTTTTGTTATGTATTTATCATATTATAGTACATTATATATTATTGTTGCAATGGATTAAATGTTTCTTTTTATTAATGATATTTTTAGCTTCACTTTATCGGCCCCCTTCCTTTTCTTGGAGGTTAAAAGTTGGTCACCTTACTATTGTGGAAATATGAAGTCCTTATCTAAGAATAAAACTGCTTTCTTAAATTGTTCGTTTTGAGTTACTAAGTGCTAACTTACATTTACAATTTATTTTTTAAATGTCTTTTACGGATAGTTATACAGTTCCCCACCTGCGTTCATAACTACTTTTTAAAACCGTTAGTTTTTAGTTACCAAGTCTCCATCATCATTTACAATAGATTTTTCTAAAAAAGGCTGTATTAACCATGCCTAGACCAATGTGAATAGTCCAAATAAAGTGTCGCACTGAAAAGTCTGCGATTTAGTGCAGAGATATAAAAAAGATGTTTGATTTAAAATTATTTTTCTGATGTTATTTTGTACCGAAAAACCAGCCTATTGATAAAAAAAAGAGAGTAGTTTCGAGGATACTTGAGTAAATGGAGCCTCTGCAGAGGACATAAGTGGCATGACAGTTTTCTTACGATTCATGATGGTCAATGGCGAAGACACCAAAGAGGAACAAACTTTAGATGTGCATAACTACCGAGTAAGGTTTGATCTTTGTTTATTCAAGAATGCGTAGTAAAATTGTTTATAAGTCTGTCATCAATCCTTATCGAAAGGGAGAATGTTCTTATCACCATAAACCTTATTAATACCTTGGCTGAGGCAAACGCTGTTATAATCACGTCTGTGATCCACACCTACTACCTTTGACTCGTTTTCTGCTATAGTTTAAGAGATAGTACAGATGGGGGTAATCTAATTAGATAGAAGATACGAATTACAGGCTTAAGTTATGACAGTGAATGGTTTCAGTCATTTAAAATAAATTTATATGGTATATGCAATGCATATTAAAAGATGACTTAGATTATCCTGTTATCTGGCAGGCTAAATCATAAATAAAAAACAATCTGCGGCTGATTAGAAGAGGAAGATGGCTTCTTATTGCTTATCTTTTTTATCCAAAATATTTGCGTAAAATACGTGTTTACCATATTTTATTGCGGGTGCGCAATTTTCATCTAGATATTTTCTTGTTTGATCTTCTTTTGTTAATATGTTGAGTTTTGCCAGTTATTGGATCATTGACAATACATGGCTAAATCCGCATATTAACCTTTTTTCAATTTATTATTTCTATTTGATCTCATTTTTAAGATTTTATCTGGGTCCTTGAACTGCATGTGTATAAAGAAATCTACTTTCTTTTACATTACTTAAGGCATGGTAACGTTCAGATAGGTGTTTTGTCATTCCTATGTATTTCAATAACAAATAGATCATACCATCTTTATTGCTATCGCTATATAAATAATTCATTAAACTATGATTTTAGCAGAGAGACTTTGTTTAAATATATAGTTCACAGTAAGAGAGAAAAAAGAATCTAAATTAAAATAAAACAAATGGATGGCCACGTATCTTAGAAACGTTAAGAGTTGAGTTGTACACTGGCAACATATAACTATTATTAATTATTCTCAAAAACAAATTGACACATACAATTTTTAGTTTTAACAATTGCGACTGTCGGTTACTATCCCATTAATCTCTTGGTATTTATCGAACACATAACAAACCTAATTCAAACAAATTTAAATAAATTTTATTATTTGCAACTTATTTGCACGTTTTATAAAACTTGTTGCTTAAGCAATCTTTTGAATATTAATATTATCGAAACATTTATAACACTGAGATACAAATAGAAATTTTAAAAATTATTCTAGAGTGTACTTTCTTAACGTCTTGTATCAATTATAAGTATCACCAGGGATTGACGGGAAATTTTTTGCTGAATTCCGCGTCCAATTCAAACACGAAATCACTTTCTTATTTCTCATTTTTTCTTCCACGTTATGCTATGCCTGAAGATTTTATGGAGTTTTTCGAATTATTTATTATCCTATAAAGGTGAGCACTCTTTCAACTGGAAAAAGAAAACAAAATACTTATACAAAAGGGATACAAAGAATCCGCTGGAATCAAGATAATGCTAAAATTCGGATTTCACTGAGATGCACAAATAGGCAAACTCCTCTATAGATGGTTAATAATGTACTATACTTTTGATCTTTGTTTTCTTTTGTTATTTGAAATAGCATTTGATATCAGCTGTAAATAATACAAATTTAATATGAAGTCATTTCTATTATACAATTAAGACATCTTTCAAATATATTTTGTGCATTTTTTACCGAACTTCTTCTTTAAAAATGGAAAGTGATTTGTTTCATTTCAGCAGATGCGTGGTATTAAAATAATGATATCCGAAATTTTAAAGCTGCTTCATAATACGAGGTGTATGTGAATCGTTGGACAATTTTCAAAAGTTAATAAAGAAAACTAATGTTTCAACTACGATTTTTTTAAATGAGAGCACATACAGATTTCCTACCCTTAATGGCTGTGCCCATATTTCAATTTTTTGTGGTCTGTTTTTGTCCTGACCGGTCCTTTTTACGTGCCCACCGTCCCAACGAAATTTGCAGTTTTTAACCGCGTCAAAAAACTATCAATATATAAAAATGATTATCATAGGAATTCTTGACTAGCTTTTCTATTGACTAGTCCTTTTTCTACGTTGTGTTTCTTCATCCATTTTCCAAAAAAAACTATACTTCATTCTTAGGTCCCTTGCTATTTTTGTAATTGTTTGACCTGTCTTTCTTTGTTCATTTGCTAGTTTAACAGCGTCCAATTTGAATTCTGTTGTATATTCTCTTACTATTTCTAATCCTCCAAAATTTAATTTTACCCCCAAAAACCTCCTTTTTTTCTCTCAACTTTTTTCTGGGTAAGGTCAGTCTTTTCCTGACTATTTGCGGTTCAAAGCTCCCTTCTCGATCTCTTGACGTGCGTCAATAGCTCTGAGCTTGTACGTAGAATTTCCGAATTTTTTCATCAGCTGCAGATAATATAAATAGAAAAATTACAGATGGAGCACCACAAGAGTTTGAGCTAATACAGCCACTTGTTCAAGAAGCAGATTCTTTAAAAGCAAGCACTTCAAACCAGCAAATGAAAATTTTCAATCTTTTCAAGCAAGGTTTCAGTCCACGACCAATTTCTATCATATTTACATTTGATTTGCTGAATTCTTAGACATTTGATTTATTTCCTTAGCCGTTGCTATCTTGTCAGCTAAAAATTTAAAGTCAACCTCAGAAAGGTTGCTAAATGGAACTCTAATGGCCTGTTAAATAATTACTTCCAGTCTGGTACCTCTCCTTTGTCTACCCATGCTTGGTGTTTATCAAACCTTCAGTAATGGTTCACTTTATTTTGCATGCAGAAAAACCACTATAACAGTAACAACGAGAGCACGGTATGTTTTGTTTGCTACTTTTCACTCACTAATGCCAGCTTTGAAATATCTATATCTCGAATTTCGTGGATTGCTTGGTATTTATAAGACTTTGAATTACAATGGTAAATTAAATGTCGCACTGCACTATTTATTCCGATAATAGTCCAAGTACTCAATCTATGTTTACGCTAGTCGGCTTCCGAGATTTCCAGACCTCGTTCTCTGTTCGCAACCGGATTATCTGTCGATTCTACCAACTCGGTGTAAATTTTCGAAACTAGCAGCATATGGAAAAGAATTTATCAAATGAAATGTAGCAACTCTGTAGCGTGGACTCCCAATATGATTTTCAGAGCATCTGATACCTTGGAGTTGAGCCTCATGTAAAGCAACACACTAAGGGCTGATACCATATTAACAATTCGATTAGATATATGGGAGGTGACGGTTTTTAAAAATAGTTACTGAAATAAGAATAATGTTTTTATCTCGTAGAATCAATGAAAGAATATTTATCCGGTAGGTGCGAACAAATATGCATTTAGAATTTTCCATGGATATGAAAAACAACATGCAATTTCAGTTAACTCAATCATTTTATGAAATATTTTTTTTTTTAATTTAGTGTCTGATTATATTACATTTGCTGTGACATGTAATGCAGTTTAGTTTTAATATTACTTTTTTAATTTTCTAAAATGAATTTCCATTAATATGTTTTGTTTTTAAACAAATTTTCAACAAGAAGCCTTTTCAGCTTGAAATGTCTGTACAACTATTGTGGCTTCATGCTCAGAAATAGGTTTTCGGGTATCGAGTTCTTGTTCCATTTATGTTTTCTTTAATTTTTAGAGTCTAATATACAATTCTACCTTAGATCAGTGCTCTAGCTCATATAAAACTTCTTCAATATAATCAGAGAAATACAATGAACAAAATAAGAGAAATGAACAAATAATTTTCTGAGATTTAAAACACAAATGACTGCACTGAGAAACACACTATATTTTTCTTGACTAAATAATTGTTGAAATAAGCATGTATACA
>BGPR01051961.1:0-10710 GCA_013235015.1 Araneus ventricosus
TTATCTAGAAGAATCTGGGGAAGTGCGTGCTGAAGTTGCAAGAAGTTTAAATGTGGAAAGAGAGGAAATAGTTGTTTTCCTGCCCGCAGTGTATTTTAGAGATTTTTATATGTACTTTCAAAGTTATTTGTATACTAGGCGAAAATGTAATTTAAAATTTTTGTTTGATATTGATGAAAAATGAACTTCTTGTGAAGAAGCCTCAAGTGGAATTTTACTTGGGTGGCTACAATTTGGTCTTTTTAATTGGTGGCATTGTGAATTCTTCAGTAGGCATTAATTTGAGCTTTCGAAAATGACCAAACTTTATATCAAATACTGACAATTTGATTTATAACTCCATTCAAGAATTGCAAAAAAAAACTTTTGTAGAGGCATGTTGCATTTTAGAAACGTGAATTTAGGACACTTATAAAAATTCAATTGGTTTTAAAAAGTTCTTTGCTGGAATTAAAAAGGTTTGAACAAAATTTGTGCAGAGAAATTACTTTTGTTATGTGTAGGTGTCTTCAACTGACTTCCCCATTTTGATGCAAATAATTTGAATCAATGGGACGTTTCAATTCAATCGTGCCATTGATTGATTAATTTAGGGTTCGGAAATTATTTATTATGTTGTAACTTTATATCGCACACTCTTCGTATGATCTATGATTCCTTTCTTGTATCGTATGCAGTAGTTTGTAAAGGCATGTCATAGTTTAACTCTTTCCCAGATAACAAAGAAAGCTTGTCTAAAAGGTTTTGGAAACCTTGTCGTCGGCAAGGGTAAAGGATTGTCACAAAGGTTTACATGACAAGGGTTAAACCTTTCGGCAAGGTAGCGGAAAGTTTTGCTAGTCAACAAGAAACAAGGTTTTCTGTAAAGTTTTTAGTAAGATTTCCCCAAGCTTTTATGTCAAGCTTGTTGCAAGCCTTTCAAAAGGTTGTTAAGAGCCCTCCTTCGGCGGAAAAAATAGAACCCCCCTCCGAAGCCGTACTCCTACAGAGGAGTCCAAACCCATTTTTTATTCCTCTCCTCCTGACGTCATCTTAGAGTTATCTGGAATGTCAATTAAGTAAATCAATTAGGAATCTTAATTAACCAAAGCTGAATTATTAATTTGATTAATCTAATTTTTAATTGAACTTACGATTTCGTTGTAGATTGTGACAAAACGTCACATTCCCTCGAGCCAGGGATCGAACTCGCGTTCATGCAGTTGGAAGGCAAACGCGATAGCCACTATACCGGACGGGGCTACACACGATTGGACGGGTGGTTCATAAAAAGCTTTCCTACATCAATTTTTGCGGGAATGGTTTCCGAAACGGTTTGAGCGGAAATGCTTTCGCGGGCTTGTCGTGCAAACCTTGTCGGTGAGGTAGTTCATAAAAAGCTTTCCTATGTAAACCTTGCGGCAATGGTTCCCGAAACGGTTTGAGCGGAAATGCTTTCGCGGACAGCCTATGGAAAGTGAAATGGCAACCTTTCCGCAACCTTCTTTGCTATCTGGGTTAATCCGAGGCGATTTTTTTCTTCTAATCCATTTAAAACCGGGACTTTTTGGGAGAAAGCGACATGAATTGGACTCTCTCAACCTAGGTGGTCATTTACCCCACCCCATGATATAACCTATTCTTAAGGCACACGGAAATGGTCTGTAGTTGGCAAGGATGATAGGACCCGCCTACCGCCCTTAACTCCTAAGCGGTCTCAAAACCTCACCACCCCTCGAAAGAAGCCAACCGCCTCAGACCGGCCTTCGTCTATGTTAAGGGGACAGATTTAGACCGCCCAGGACCGCCTTGCTCGGTGTAAGAGGGTTAAAATGCATGTTTTTAAGTGAACGGGAAAAATTCGACAGATTTTGAAAAGTTCTTTGCTGGAATTCTAAAACTGTTGATCAATGTAACGATTGAAATGTAGCTACCCATTTATGCAAATTGTTTGCATCAAAATGGGAAGTCAACTGTCTTAAATGCCGAATTAAAAACATAATTACGCAAGCCATTTAATATCTAATTGCGCCTTTTCTTAAATTCTGTTTTGGCTTCGCGTTCATTTTCTTCTTGGAAAATGTATCATGCATTCCAATTTTAAATTGGAACGGCACAATATACGAGTATAGAATGTCCATGAATTGACATATTTTATTCAAGTGGTATATTAATCAATACGCAAACTGCACTTTTATTAAACAATAAAATATTTCGAGCTGCAATTAAGCGAGCTAATTTATCATTAATTCTATTTTTTTCATTAGTTTTCATGATTGCAAGAAAACAAAGCAAAAAAACATAAGAAAAGCGCAATTCAGGTCCGCGCCGTAGATTTTTCGTAAAAACGTAGGGATAAAATTATAAAACAAGTGTTTCGTATTAATATGTAATTTAAATATTAACCTTTTTAATACAATATTTACATAATAGTATAATGGTTATAGAATAGATAAATCGCAAGCTACCACAGACCCTCGCTACATGCGATAAACTTGTGATTTATCTATACTGTAACCATTATACTACTCTGTATAAATATTGTATTACAGAGACTGGTAATTAAATTACATATTAATACGAAACACTTGTTTTATGATTTTATCCCGACGTTTTCACGAAAAGTCTACGGCGCGGACCCGAACTGCTCCTTTCTTATGTCCTATTTTGAGTAGCATTTGATTGTGTCATCTGTAGACAGTATATAGAACTATATTTCGTGTATGAGCAGTAAAACATTATTTACTACAAATGCTGATATTTTCCGTAATATTCAAATTGCTGAATTCCAATTTTAATACAACGTTTCTTTTACGTATTGTCAAGTATTCTGTAAGATTCGTACAATTCCAAATATAACACTGCGTATTAGAGTAAAAAAACATGCGGAGTTTGAAATTTTCAATTTAATACCTATTTTTACTTATATTCTGTTAAATATTTTAACTGTCTCACCTTGGATCCTAGTAATACTCCTCATGCTCTTTAATATGACACCAGAATCAGCCTCTCAGCTAAACGCGTTTCCACGCTACACTTATTTATAACCTTACATAAAGATAATTCATAACAATCACGCGCATGCGCCTACACTGCTACGATGACATTATAGGCAAAACAATCCTTATGCGACAAGTTCTTACAGATATATCTATCCGTTGTGGGGCCAACCATTCTTTTCGCATTATTAGTCTCGTAGTTATTAGCAATTCAAACCTGACGTCATTTTGACACACAAGAAAGTTCGACCGACTGCCACTGTAATCAGCGGAAAGATGTTTTCACGTCAAAATATAAATTTTTATTTGAAAAAAGCGCATTTTCCTCTATTCGGAGAGAGAACTGATAAAAATCGAGACTATTATCACAAGGCCATGGCAAACTAGGAATTCAAATGTTGTTCTCATATTTTCTGTTTTTACTTCATTTGTTGAATCATTAACAATACGCAAATATATTCAATAAGAATTTGGAGTCTTTCATTCATTTATTAAAAAAAAATTCAGTTTCCTTCTAATAATAAATAATTGGGTATCAAATAACGAAAACAAAATAATCTAGACAATATTGGTAGGAGCAAAATTCCAAAATATAATTTAATTTTTTTTATCTTTTAAGAACCAAGTATTTGATATTGCTATGGAAATTTAAACCTTAAAATGTCAATTAAAAACAATGTAAATATAATTAAATATGCTCTTAATGACTGCATTCTTTTCTTATTCTACGTATTATTTCAATTAAATCATACACCTCGATATACAGAAAGAGAATTTCTGTTACATTTATCAAACCTATTGTAATATATATGTTATATTTCGTCTCAATTGTCTATGTGAACTCTCAAGCATCTTCATAAACCATTTTTTTTGTTCTATATTGTTATATTCAAAACTCGTATTTACATGTAATATTCTGTTTTGGCTTTTTAAACCCTACCTATAATCATAAATTATTATCACAGTATTCAAAATAGACGTTAGAATTCTAAAATAATTGTTATATCACGCGTTTCAAATAATTTACAAAACAACTCCGCTTTATTGTCACAGTTGAGAGGTTCTTATTCGAAGGAAACTAAGAAATGTTCACAAAAATATGCCAAATGTCTCTTATTTTTCAATTACATAAATATTGACACGCAAAAAATATATGATTGAAAAATACAGCTGGGAGTTTTGATTCAGTAATTGAGAAATTATTTTTCAGAATTCCTCGACGCGAGGTGATAATTCACGAATGTTACGAGGTGTGTTTTTTAAGTAAGGGCCGTTTGAAAATAAAAACCAAACGAAAGAAAATTTTCAAAAACCAAATTTATTTTCAGATTCTGCATACATTTTTCTATGTTTCAACAATCCTGCCAAGTTTGTTTAAACACTTATCATACCGTGCAACTAGATTTTGAATACCCTTTTCATAGAATCTTGCCCCCTGATCCGAGGTCACAGCTGTGTTCACGTCTTCGTCATCGTTGTAGTGGTTGCCGCCGACATGATGTTTGAGATGGCGGAAAAGATTAAAATCACTCGGCGCAAGGTCGGGGCTGTAGGGGGTGTCCAAAACTTCCCAGCCAAAAGAGTCCAATAAAGCTCAGGTCTGAGGCCTTGCATTGTCATGGAGTAACAAAATTCCCTCTGTCAGCATGCCGCGTCTTTTGTTTTGAATAGTTCTGCGTAGCTTTCGCAGGGTTTGGCCGTAGGCTACCGCATTTATGGTGGTTCGGCGTTGCATGAAGTCGAGCAACAAAACACCATGCCTATCCCAAAACACGGACGCCATTATCTTGCGCTGGGACAGAGTCTGTTTGGCCTTGACCCTTAAAGGAGAATGTGTGTGCCTCCACCCCATGCTCTGTTGCTTCGATTCGGGCGTAACATGTGAAACCCACATTTCGTCTCCCGTTACGATCCGACTCAACATGGCGTCACCTTCTTCGTTATAACGAGTCAGAAAATTCAGCGAACACTCAAATCTTTTGTTTTTGTGGTCCTCCGTTAGGAGTTTAGGGTCCCAACACGAGCACAGTTTCTTAAAGTTTAACTTTTCAGGAACAATCTTGTACAGCACTGACATCGATACTTCAGGAAAATTGTTTGAAAGAGTGCTTATGGTGAAGCGTCTGTTCTCAAAAATTTTCTCCTCAACCGAAGCCGCCATATCGTCCGTTATCACAGATTGGCGACCGGATCGGAAATCATCATGGACGTTGTCGCGGCCGCATATAGGCATACTGTACTCGAGCAGAGCACCATTGTAACTTTGGAGGGCTCTGATTGTACAAGCGAATCTGACGGAACTATGCTTTGTTGTTTGTTTGCCTTTGACCACGCTCTGCCTTATTCTTTCAACTAGCGATAGCGAAATGTTCTTTGTGTAATACGCCATGGCTATTCAGAATTCCAATCTTCCCCCTTCTTTTGTAAACGAAGTTGTTAAAATCGTTGAAGATGAAACCATCGTTCGAAACAACCTTAAAAGTGTTTCCGATGTGTATTCATGGATAGAAGTATATGGAAGAACTTTAAACAGTATATGTATATCTCACTGTTGGTGCGATGTGCAGAAGAGTGACGTCAGATTCACTTGTCCAATCAGAGCCCTCCAAAGTTACAATGGTGTTCTGTTCGAGTACAGAATGCCTATATGCGTCGCGGCCAGCTTTGAAGTCTCTGACCCACTTACGCACTTTGCCTTCACACAAGGCAGTAGCTCCGTAAACTTCACAAATCTGTCGGTGAGAGTCTGCAGCAGACAGGTTTCTTGCCGACAAAAAACGTATCACTGACCGTACCTGGCACGGGCCGGGCGATTCGGTAATCTTGAAAATTTTAAAGACGCAGAACAGACCGTACAGGTTGCCTACACAGATGCAACTCAGCACAGTTGTTCCCAAGGGATGCCGGGACACGACGCAAGCATTCGTTGCGGCGCGCGCGCCACCTATTAGTGTATACAACAAAACGGCCCTTGCTTAAAAAACACGCTTCGTATTTCCGCAACAGTGACAAAATACACTCTAAGAAATTTGAACCTAAAACAATTCTGTGTAGATAATCGTTTCTCTGCACAGATTCTTTTATAAGACAAAGATGAACTTCAACCTACGAGTAATTAAAAAAGCAGCTGAAAAAAAACAAAGCGAAGAGCAAAAAAATTTGAAAATTTATCCAAACTGCTTATGCTATTTACTGTTCCCGGTAATGAAACAGAGAACGCGCGTTTCAGTAGAGATCTCATTATTTATAAATTAATTCACCTGACTTATCCATTTTTCATTAGAAATGACACTTTTAGTAAGATAAGCGGGCTGCTGACATATTTTGTGGGTGATTATTTATATTTATCGTCTCACTTTAGATACTCAAGTTCTTTTTTTTTCTTGTCTTTGCATTTTTAAATAAACGATTCTCAAAGTAAGTGATGTTATTGTTTAAGAGGACATACGCCCTTTAAACCTCCGAAGAATGGGGGAAAACTGTCAAAATCGATACATTATATCCCTAAAACAAAACATTTCAAAAACTATTTATTTTCTAGAAAAATATCTGTTCTTTCTGTTAATGTACAGACATTTTCAAATCTTAATATTGATATGTATTTATTTGAGTGAGTAATAAATATGGGTGTAATTTTTGGAGAAAAAATGAGGTAGTCACCTTGTGCGCATGATCACGGATAACATATTAGTCTAAACACAATAATATAAATAATAGGGGAAAAACTGTCGAATTCGATACATTGTATCTCTGAAACAATACCTTTTACAAACTCACATTTTTTCCTAGAAAAATATCTGTTCTTTCTGTTATAGCACAGAGATGTTCAAACCTTAATATTTGTATGTATTTATTTGAGATATAATAGAAAACAAAAAAAAGAAAATATACGGAAGAAATAAACAATAGCGATATTATTAATTATAACTGTTTATTTGGGAGAGTAATAAATATGGGTATAATTTTTTTAGAAAAAATGAGATAGTCACCTTGCGCGTATGATTAGAGATAAAATATTGGTCTAAACACAATATTTTGTGTATTTCAGTAATCCAAACAGTCTATTTAAGAAACAGAACCTCAATTTATTAACACTTAAATTTAATTTCTATTTTATATACCAATTTAAAATAAAAATGTTAAAAATTGTAAAAGTTTCGACATTTCTCTAACCCCACAAAAAACTTCTTTGGAGAAAATATGTGCAAAACTGTGGTTCAATTTGTAGAACATAGCAAAATACATATTCGGTATAAATCTTATGTAAAAACATTCAATAGTTCTTGAGATATCGTGCGCGGAATATAAAAAAAACACATTTTGAGATATAAGTCTTTAAAAAAATGGCCATATTCAATGTCTACGTTGAAGAGCTGATACTTCTTCCTTTATAACTTTCATAATTATAGGAATTTTTCAACGTGAGTTGTTTAAAATTGTTCATAAATGACAGGGGAATAATATGTATTTTTTTTTTCATAAAATCGAAAATTTTCGAGGTTTAATAATCGCATGTCGCCTTAATATCGGATGTTTGAATCTCCTTTTACTTATAATTCTTTTGTAGAATCCAGTTTGATAAATTATTTTATAACTGCTTATTCGATTTCCTCCAAGTAATGCAGTTTTTATATTTTTTAGATAAAAGCTAACAATAAATCGAAGGCGCCGTAATGGAAACGGGTTTTTCTTCCGTTACAAATAATTAAATTGGGAATAAAGAAAGAAGATTTTTAAATGCCGTATCACTACAATAAGATGAGAAAATAAATTGCCTTGGCGGTTTATAGAGATTTAGAACAGTTTATCGTTCATGGAAAATAAAAGTTATATTTTTCATTATTATGTGTGTGTTCAGATAATGTATTTTTAAAATTAAAATACAGGGTGTGCCAAAAAAGTGGAACAAGCATTTATTTAATTTAATATTGCGCCTAGACACTTACTTCCAATTACGAAGTTTCATTAAATAAGGTGGGTAATTTTATAAAAGCACTTTGGCTTCTGTGGAGATTGTTAATAAAAAGTTTTAAAATTAAAATTTTATACGGGTCTCTTAGAGTAAGGGTGTTAATGAGTAAAATGTTACTCTTACACTCATCTATGTATAAAATAATTTCATTCCTCTGTCTGAAAAATTTGCAAAGATATGTTGATTTCTAAATTTAAAGGGTATAATCCCAAATTTAAATGGAGATACTTATTGAGAAATGCCCTTTTTCTCAATACAAAAACGAACAAACTGCGAAAAGAAAATATTTGTAAAGTCGATCATCATTCTATCGTCATGACTTTAACAAAATTTCTAATCACGCATATTGTTGCTCAATTTCTTGGTCGATAGTTGCAACTATCGACTTTATAAAGAAGGGAAGGGAAAATTGAGAAAGTAAAAAATCAAGACATCTCAGGGAAGCCAATCTTTGTCTAGTCGTACATCATTCAATCGTCATGACTTTAACAAAATTTCTAATCACGCATATTGTTGCTCAATTTCTTGGTCGATAGTTTCAACTATAGACTTTATAAAAAAGATAACGGCAAATTGAGAAAGTGGAAAATTAAGACATCTCAAGAAAGCAGTGAAACTATTTTAACAACTCCTATTTTTCGTTTTCATATTTATTTGCTTACTTTTCCATTCTCAGATTTTTTTGATGAACGAAAATTGAAAAGTAATAGGAACGAGAAAAAAACACGGAAAAGGAATCAACAAGTAAGAAAGGCATACAGTGGAACTGCACACTATATAGTTTTGGAAACACAAATCTGATCGCTTTGCAGAACTGAGTGATATGAAAAGCGAACGTAAGAAGCAAATCTTTCTCTCTTTGAACTTTGCCAGAGCTGGATAGGAAACTCCATTTAGCGCTCGGCTGTATTTTTTTCTCTTTTTTTATTACCATACAATGTTTGCCTTCGCGCTCATAATTTGTTTTTCTTCGATTTGTTCATTGGCTGTTTTTGGGTTTCGGTTTCACTTTCAGGTTGCCACGACGGAAACGTAGGCTGGTTAATATGTATAATTTTCTTCCGTTCGAGCTCACTAATCAGAAAAATATAAGCCGGTAATTTTCTAAATTACAATTCAGATAATTACGCTCACAAATTTCAGCTATTTAGAGGTAAATATAGCCACAACCTAAAGAATGGCATAGTGGAAAGTTGTTGAAGGTTCACATTTTGAAATTTTTTTAAAGACTTCAATTAGTGTATTGTTTGATAATTTTAAAATCTAATAAGAATTTATAAAATCATTATTGTTTTCTAATTCCACCCCTTTTAATAACCTATAGTAATATGTGTATTATCCATTAATTGTACATCGAAGGACTCAATCAAACAGCAGTCAGAGGTAAAAATGTGGTCAAAGTCAATAAATTCGAATGCTATGAAATTTTAGCAGGTAGAAGTATGAAATGTCGTGTTGTTCATAGATGAGTGTTAGAGAAATATTTTACTAACTTTGTCCTATGTAGACCGAATAAATATTTGAGTTTTTTAACGTTTTATTATCAATTCTAAAAGAAACAAAGGGATTTCATACAATTCCCCACCTTATTTAATAAAACTTGTAATTGGAAGTATCTCTCTAGGTGCAATATTTAAGGAAATAAACGCTTGTTCCTCTTGTTTGGAACACCCTGTATATGTTTATAGTAACGTTACTTTATTTTTAACAAAAAGAACACCTTTCCATCAACTACTGTATAATATTTTTCTGCTTTAAGTTTTTCTAAGCTTTATGCTTTTAGTGGACCTTTATGTGTTATGTGGTGGTTGTGGTTGCTTTAACTCTTTAATCCCGAGGCGACTTTTTTACTCTAGCCCCTTTAAAACCAGGATTTTTTGGGAGGAGGATGCGACATGAATTGGACTCTTCTAACCTGAGTGGTCATTTACCCCACCCCTTCTATAAGCTTTCCTTAAAGCGCACGGAAATGGGCTGTGATGGCAAGGATAATTGGATCCCCACCCCGCTTATCTCCTAAACGATTTCAGACTCTTACCTCCCCTGAAAAGAAGCGAAACGCATGAGACCGGCCTTCTTCGTTGTTAAAGGGAAATTTCTAGGCCGCCCTGGACTGCCTCTCTCGGTATCAGAGGGTTAATGCCTGTTATAGAAACTGTAACTACTAAGTTATTGCAATTTGCATTATTACAATTATATAGGAAAGAGTGGGGTAAAACTGGATACCTAGATTTTGACGTTATTATTTCTCCTTTCTAGCGGACAAATTTTGAATTTCAGTCCACTAGTCGAGAAGAACGACCATAGTCGCCGTTTTGTTGCTCTTGAATTCACTGCGTGTGTGCAGGTGAATTTTTTTTAAGACGTCAACGCACTTTTGTTGTTTTGTTTTTAAACTATCTTTATTTAATAATTATTACAGTTATAAAAACTCAATTTAATCCACCTTATTATATCGTCGCTTAATAGGCAACACTTCTTATCTCAATTTTTTGAAATTAAAAAAAAAAAAATACTCAATTTTTCGCAACCAATAACGAGTAAATCTGAATTTTTTCCACATTTGGTAGGAACATGCTGTCTTATGTTTATATCAGACGAGAGAAAAATTCAGAAATATCCACTATCAGTCGCGAAGAATTGAGTATTTTCTTCCTCTTTGAAATTTCAAAAAATGAGTATTTTCTTCCTCTTTGAAATTTCAAAAAATTGGGTATTTTCTTCCTCTTTGAAATTTCAAAAAATTGAGTATTTTCTTCC
>BGPR01051962.1:0-10710 GCA_013235015.1 Araneus ventricosus
ATGTTAGCCACAATAACTTATACATAATTATAGGCATTAAATTTTTCATAAAGCAGAATACTAACATGCAGATAAATTCATGAGATAATTAAAAAAATATATAGCATTTTTGTTCAATGTGAACAGCAACAAGCATGCTAAAAAATATTTCTAAATATGGCATTTTATTGTGCAGCACCTTAGTTCAGAGAAGAAAATCAAGTACAGGCTTAGAAAATGTATCTCTTCCCATTGATGGATTCGAACCAAAATTTGATATTGATCTACAATTTGGGCACAAAAAACTACATACCAAATTTCACCCATGTACCTCAATACATTTTTCAGTTATCATATTCACATACACACAGAAAGACACACAGATAAAATTCTGTAAATGTTATTTTTGAACTTGGGTAGGTCTGAAACAAGAATTGATTAAAATCTGCAGGTTGAATCTTTAGACGATCACATAGAACATTTCACGTTCTTTATGTAGAACTTCATATACAAGAAAGAGAAAAATGCTTTTCAAAAAACATATAATAAAAATGTCTAGGAATTCCTCATCTTACCTCGCTCCTTTTCCCACTGAAGACGTTTTTGTTCTACTCTGCTCAGAGGAGATAGCTTGGTAGGCGAGACAGTAGTTGTTTGAGGAGCTGACCAACTCAGAGAAGCTGGACAAGAGATGACAACATCGAGAGGGCAAGGAACCTGCAGATGATTACACGATTCTTCCGATATCTTAGGAATGCTGTTACTAATAATCAAAAGAATGAGATAGCCTTATTAAGAATTTTCTGAAACAATTAGTTATGCATCAGCCATTAACACAATAAAGAACTATGATCAGATCAAGGTGATAGTACAAAGAAAAGCTAGGAACTGTGTTATGTCTGGCTAAATAATCCTAAATATTATCATGCATTTAAAAGTATTTGTTACGTTTGAACCGAATTTACATTAGTCATTGATATTCAGGGTGAAGAGATTCTATAAATAATATAAATAATAATTCTATAAATAAAATGAAAGTTGCTTTACTTCACAGAACTTCATCCATAAGCCTGAAGTTTATAGAAACAACTTCATTCCTTTATGTGAAAATAACAATAGTATACTGAAACTTGTCAATGTTCCAGAACCAGAGAGGGAAAATTAAACCTAATTCCAAGAACAGGGTCCTAATATGATCTTCAGTAATTACAGTGGCATCTGACTAAACTCTATTAGCATTTGTACTTCAAAGATATCTCCAAATGTGTTGAAAATTCCATCAGAGATACGTCACATTTATAAATATGGAAGGAAGTACTTAATATCTGAGAGAAAGATACGAGTTTCATGCTGGCATAATCCAGATCTCTCTCTACATAAAGGTCTATTGACTCTCTGTCAGGTTGCTGTGGGTTGTTCTAACAGGTATTTTCTAAAGGATAATACATTCTAAGCTACTAGGCTATTTATATCACCCACATATTAGAGATTTGAATACCCCAAACACTACAAACAGGCTCAACTGTATATCAAATACAAGCAAGTTATCTTCATAACCAGTGGCAGCTCGTGAGCTCAGAAACAAGCAGTGTTGCAACAGTTGTATAGACCTGAACTAGGACAGTTAATTTAGTGCCGATTATTTTTGGTATATAATGATGATGTACTAAAATTGATAGTTTTAGTTAGAAGCAAAAAACTGGGTAAAATTTTTTTTTTCATGTTTTTTGGCTATAACTAAAATTCAAAAAATTATTGGTGGCAAACCTCAGATTCTAAACAGCATCCGAAAAGCAAAGCAGCAAAAAATTACAACTCTCAGAATTGGAATTTAAAAAAAAACTATTTACTACTGAGAAAAGAGAAAAAAAAGCCAAATGAGAAGTCGCGAATCGTGAGCTAGGGAAAATGGCAGGAATGGCTAGAGTTTGCCGTGAGGATCGATTTGCCCGCGGGGCACTGTCTCCTGACAGAGGACGACCTGCTGTATGAGGGCGAATGTGATGAAGTGGTCTCAAATTTCTCCAGATTATTATTTATCAACTATGGTTGAATACCCGTGAAAATTTTCCCGACAGGGCCAGCCCCCTCTGTCCACCTGCAAATGATGAATTTTAAGAGAAAGGGTTACTTTTCTCCCTTCCGTTGATCATTCGTTAATTTCGGATCCTGAGGAGGGGTAAAACTTCCAGCTCTAGGTCTGTCTCTCTTAATTCTTGATTTTCTGTCTTCCTTTTACATTTTCTTACTTTTTGCCATTTTCGTCGATCATGAATTCTCAAAGTGGAAGAAGAGAATAGAAACAAAAATACAATCTTTAAAATAATTTCAGGGGGGACTGCACTCTCCCGGTCGACTATGGGTTACTGTTCAAACAAAGATTCTAATGATAGGCCACTTACTTTCCATTATCTTTTTCCTTCACTTTCACTTTTTTACCTCATGGTTATTTTCAGAACTTTTTTTGTGGGAAATATTCAAATTTTCTTAGCAAGTATAAATTTTCACCTCCAGAACATAATATAATAAAGAAGTATTGGCAAAAATGAATTGTTATAAATGAATAGCAGTGATGCAACTTCTCCATTGCAGTAAAAGAAGTTAGTCCTCAGACTTCTAATTCAATATTAGATCATTACACAAAGCGAATTTACTGCAAAATACTTTATCTTTACCACCACGCATACCCCCGAACTCGAAGCATGCGTGAAGCTTTATTGATAGCTTTAAAAAAAATACAAGCTTAGAATTTGAATAACATAATTTGAGAAACAGATAATATTAACAAAACATAATTCTGAACAAAAAACCTAAAATTAATAAGTTGAAACAGAAAAATAAAAAAGCAAAAGAAAATGCTAAAAGTTTACAAGAGGACAAAAACAAACGTGAAATGTCTTTCCAGTTAATGATCATGAAGAATTCACTATGAAATTTTCAATTAGAAGGATGGAAATAAAATATCTTCATTTTTTTAAAATAAAATCCATTAAATTCCTAATAACTGTAAAATAATGACAAATTTGTTGACTCTTTTTTTTGTAAGTTCAGTGCTTAACATACTCTTATTTCTTTATATATTAGTACTATAATACTTCACACTACACTACGTTTAACCATATGTTATTATGTTACAATTGACGATGTCTGTATATTGTAAGATTGGCATAACAATGATAAATGGCGCATGTAATAAAAGATTATTTTTCTATCCCCTCCTTATATATGAACACATTGAGGTTTTGCCTTCATTATGCTCCCCAAGATTGGCACGAGGGGCATTTCTAAGCCTTTTTCTCCCGTCACTACACCACTGAAACCAATATTTTAAGTTATGCAACAAGGAGTTCCAGATGCCACAAACTTAATTTTAATACATCTATTACAGATATTGGCATCTTCATAAAAAGAATGAATTAGACTTAAGAATACGGTGCGGACGCTAAAATGAAATTTTTTTTAGGGTGAATACTTAGCCGAATATGGTGGTCCTAAACCTCTATTTTCTTCACTTTTGATGAATTTTTTAACGGTTGGCACGATTATGGCGACGAGATCGCATCACGTTCTTAAATCTAAACAAAGAATGCTTTGATGACCGTTGTGATATCTAAGAAGACTTGAAGATTTAACAAACTGAAACACACAAAAAAAAAATGAAGCGGCAGAGAGAGAGAGAGAATACAGCGTTCTATTTAAAAATCATATCAGAGACACCATGTCACAAAGATTTCGAAAGTTAGGAGGGAAAACAGTGATTGTGTAACAGACTCTGGCCGATGAATCTCGGATGAAATCTAGAATGTTGTACATCCACTCAGATAAAACATATGAAGTCGCCAACACAAAACAGATTCCACTGCCAACAAGTAATCATGTTGGCTATGAGTAGGATTACCATACATCCGGATTTCGTCCAGACAGTACGGGTTTCAAGCTCATGTCCGGATTTACGCCAGTGAAGACGGCGAGAGAGAAATTTGGTTGTAATAGAGAAAATCTGACATATTCGAAAAAGCTGACTCATTTCACTAATGAAAGAAAATTCATATTTTACACTGTTTACATCCATTGTTGCCTATATGGCCACTGTTTACATCCATTGTTGATCAGAAAGTGTATGGACCTCCTTTATCCAAGTCCCAGTTCAATCTGAAAGTTAAAAATTTGGTGGTTTTGTTTTCATTATATTTTTCATTACTATAATTTTGAATTCGCAAATATTAATAAAAATTGTATATTCTTTGCATTCTGAAATCTTAATTTTTTTCACTTCCTCAAACTCTGTGTTAGTTTATGAAAGATAGAGCCGTTGGTAGACAACTTTTAGAATTTTGTGCTATACTTTGACCTTTTCAACGGGTCTGAAATCAGCCAAGAAAATTATAGTAACCCTAGCTACGAGGCGATTTAGCGTGCTTTAAGCTGGACATTCACAAAAGTTCTGCTCCACCCAAATGACGTGGTGACACACCACACCATTCCATTTTTCAGCCCATCTACCTAGGCAGGTCGTTCGCGGAGGCTCCAGGCACACCACAAACACATTCACTAATTGTCACTCCGATCCCCTAGGGCAACTGCGCCTCCTCCTCCAACCTGCTTTCAAAACAGACCACCTGCCTCCTTGTGGTTTTCACTTTCGCTAGATATCCTCATTCCCCACGTACCTACACCTCAGCATTTATGGCCCGGCAGTGCAAATGGATTTCAAAAGAAGTTGGATTTCCGAACTTTTGACCATACCACGCCAATTCTCATCGGATTTTCACTCTGATGACTGGTTTTAGCGCTGAGCAGCCGAATTTGTGTGAATATCCAGCTTGTGCAGATGTACAGGATTCTAGATTCCAGACAAGATACCAAAAAATTACACTACATATTAAGTGTAAAGCCTTAAGCCAATTTTGGCAGGCTGGTTCGGAGTGGGTAGTGAATGAATGAATTACATATTAAGCGTGAGCTTTCGAACGCTCCTATTAAACCTTGCGCAACAATACAATTAATACGACCTTTTTTCTAACTCTTCCTTTTAAAGCAGAGGGTAGGATTTTGATTAATTGCAACGCTGAAGCTCAGAAATCGGTACATTTCGCTTATTACATAAACTGCGCTTTTTCTAAACCGATTCATAAGAAGGCATGGTTCGATACACGTTGCTAGTCTGTTTTGCTGTGTATAAAATGTCAAGTGTAAATGGTGAAATCCAGTCTTATCCAAGTATATAACAAACGTATGAAAAATTGCTTATAAAATGTGTTGTTTGGTTGGAAAAAATGTGCGATATGACAGTACAAAAGTGATTCGATTAATAACATTAACCAATTAATTTGATTAACCAATCAATAAATTGATACTTATTAAACAATTGTCATACTTTCTCTGAAATTTCATTTCATTTCATTAGACATCACTACAAGCGATTCCAACAATAAATATAAAATGCAACATCAGGTTAACAAACATAAGTAAGCATAAAGCGTAATTTTACCATGCCGATTAAATAACACCATTTTCAATTTTCTTAAATGGCAAAAACTTCACCAAGTTATTAGAACATTCCTTTCTCTTTTTGTAAGAGGTTTACCTCATTATATGGTCAATGTAAAACCTAATGTGGATATAAAAAATGCTGCAGAATATTTGAATATACAGAATTGGTATGCTTTTACGTCCTTTAAATAACTGTTATACATAATACATTCAATTATTTAATTAGAACTGAAGCAATTAAAAACTTCTAGTAAATTATTGTAAAAATTAAGAATTTATTAGCAAGATACAGAATTTCAATTCAAGTTTAACTGGCGAAATTTAGTCATATCAAAGTACAGCACGCCATAAAACATATTATACTGTCCTGGCTTATACATAGCAAGGTAAAAAGATAGTTACATTTAGCCACCAGTGAGAAATGAACTACAAATAAGACGCAAAAGAACTAACTTCCAAAATAAGTATTCTAATCACTGCACTTCAGTAGCTAGTTAAGGTGAGTTACAAGATATTTTTGATAGAATTTACGGGAATACTTAATACCATTAGAAGCGTATAAAGTAATATCAGAAAACTTAGAAAGTGAAAAATGTTTACAACAACGAAGAACGGAATTAAGTGACACACATTACTGCGGATGCCATCTAACTTTTAAACGCAGATTGTCTTATGCTACGCTGTGCATTTCTCCTTTCTATTATATGCACAATCTATACTTATAAAAGGCTATGTTTGCGTGTGCTTGTGTGTGTGATGTTCAGACAAATCTTACAGCCATGCAATTTGGCACACATGTAGTCGTAATGGTGACTCAATGCACCTCAAAGCCAGAATTTTAAAATTTAATCTAGAAATTTTTTATTTAATGTTTCGTGTTGTTTTGAGTCATTTTTGGCACGTTTACGGCTGTATTATCTTTTCTAATGAACGCTGAAAAACAATCAATGCGCCATCGGATAGAACAAACAATTTTCGTTCTAATGAAGTTTGTTTTAAAAATTTCCAACATAATTTACTGAATTTTGAGAAATTTTTAAATAATGGTCACTTTTCCTTCATATTTTTAACTTTCAATTCTCATTTCCTTGCATCCGACGTTCTAACAACGCTATTATTTTTTAAGGTATAAACCGGAATGTTTATCCCTGTTTTAAAGCAAGAATGGTTAAAATATCTTTTTCTCCGCTTTTCTACGAATTCTTTTATTGATCAGTTCAAAACATTTCCTCTCGCATATCCGAATCGACGAAGCTTTCTTCCGACCCAAGGTTACTTTCAGTTCCCAGAATGCATTTCTACTATCCGATTGGCTGGTGGTACCAAGCGAAAGTCACTCATACTCTCGATCATTTTATTGCGTCAGCTGATCTTAATTACTTCATTTTACTGATCCAAGAATTATTTGATTTATTTGTTTTATACTTTTTGATAGTCGCGCATATATGCTGATATCTTTAGTTAAAAGAACATGTTATTCAGCTCGCTCAAATTCCTGCGTGTACTTTCACTAAAAATCGAGGGCGAAATCAATAATTGTTGAAGTCATTATGCCACGGCCAACGACGTGCGCGTACTGCTAGTAGGTGCTAAATTTAAATTGGAACGGCACATTTGGCATGCATTATGAGAGCATGAATTGAATTCTTCAACACATTCCATGAATGCTTGTAATTAATTTCTCAGATAATTGTTTTTACTTTGTATTTTAACTTCACAATACTGGGCAACACCGGACTGAGAATAAAACAAGAAAGCATGAAAATAAAATATGAAGAGTAAATTGTTTAACAATCTGAAACAACAAGTTATACAAACCAGAGGATTGACCAATAGCTTCTAAAATTTGCTGAAATTGTGTTTTTGTGAGCGTTACAGTGTCATTTTTAGCAGAATTTTCTGGACTGTTGTGATTCCAGCTGTCTGGCTTCACTTCAGCAATAGGTAATTGTCTTGACTCGTCACCAGGGGGACGGACCATTCTTGGCAATCATGTGTTCAGCATTAAAGACGTTTCATTCCTCGGTATTAGAAGAATTGGCACATCCATGACTCTTGCAAAGTTGTGCGGAAAATATGCTTAGGACAGAAAATATACCTAAAAGAAATAAAAACATATATAAACTGGAAATAAATTTTAGTTTTAAGCACAAAATTGCCTGGTCAAAGTTATAAAGAAGATATTCATTCAAAGTACCAATCCTGTGAAACTTCAATATAAAGCTGTATTCTGGAAAACTTGTAAATAGTAACTAGTACGTAACAATGAGCAATTTATAATGATATTTCTTCTCCCTTAAATGCAGTTAATACCAATTAAACTGTCGACACTACGGTAAATTTCACAAACTTTTCTTTGTTGCACACATTATATTCTTCATTCAAAATTTGTATTTCGTCGCCGTTTGATTTTTTCCTATATTTTCTTAAAATTATTTTGCTCTTATTTGCAAAATTTTTATTTGCTTTCACTTCTAAACTTCAGGATGAGCCGAGAAGAACAATATATTTTTTATGTTAATTTATCAGCAGCCATAGCAAAATAACCGTACGATTATACATGGAATGCTCATAACTGTTTTTCCCCTTTTTAAGAAGCAGAAATTTTCATTTTCGCATAATTTAATCTAATTTGATTAATTTATTTTCTTTTCCACATTAGTATATACTCTATTTTGCTGCTTTAGATTCTCCATTAATGTGCAGATTTTAAATTTCGATTTTTATTATTATTATTCCGAAATAATTCAGCCTTACCAACACTTCAAAAGGCCTATCAGAAATCCTTTACGACAAAAAATAAGGATATCTATAAATTTCATAAAATGATTCCATGTAGAATGATATTTTTATATTAAGGAACATTTATCACTACGCCAAGCGTTCGTTGAATGGCCATATCTTTTCTAACCCGTTACTTTACTGCTAACTTTTTCCCCTTTCATTTTATTTAGAACAAAGAACAGGTATACCAGTTTCAATAAAACTAATTAAACGGAATTTAAACATGCATGAAATCCATATACACAACCTAAATCTCCAGATAAAGAAAATTCAATTAATATTGTCAATTTTTGTAATATATTTATTTCCTCTCAACTTACACTAAAATTCAAGCTGAACAATTAAAGTTCAGTCATCTTCTCCCTACATTTTTTAATTTTATTTGATTTTATATATTTTTTATTATTATTTAATCTTTTTTAAAATTTTGCATTTAAAACAATCTGGTATTAAAGTTTTTCTCATTATTGTTCCTAATGCAGAGAAGTGCTCATCACTGGAACTCTATCTGTTTATATAATATTAGAATGAAATCCACAGTTTTTAAAGCAATAGTCTCAACTCCGCTCGATGCCAAATTTGAGGAACAAAAAGCACCATAATAAGTGGCAAGTTTAGGCAGACAAAAAAAAAAAGTAGTGCACACTTCCATAGACGCTAATGTTCCACAGCTTGAGTTCTGGTAATGATGAAATTGAAAATAATTAATAAGCCGTTAGTATCTTAAATTCATAAACCTCACGAAGGCGTATGACTTCAAGTCAGATTTGATGGATACAAATTTTTAGTTCGGCCTCATCCATTAGACTGAATCCCAATCTCATTAATATTAATAATGCACAACATTTGTTTCCAACAGAAAAACAACTGACAGACAACGCACTTCGTTTAATTGCAAATAGTATACTCCTCCAAGTTTTCAGTATTAAATACTGAATCGTTAACGCAACATGCATTCAGTTGACAACAAAAACTGTTTGTCAAACCAAACCTCACGAAAATATTTCAGAATCGGAGAATATTAATTTCATTAATGGCTGTTTGCATCCAGTAGGATAATTAAAGGAATTATGGCAACTAAAACGCGGAAGTGCCGCTCAGCTTGCTAAATTGCGCATGCTTGAATCGCCCTAGTAGATCAAACAGTTCTCAGACAATTACGAGTTAACGCACGTAGAAAATACCAGTGAAGCGTTTGACAAAATAGCCGTTTTCTCTTCTTTACAAAAATCCTCTGTTGCGACGAAGTATATGCCCTTACTAAGAATTGAGATCCTTTCTGTTACAATTTGTTGCTTTTGTTGCAGCAAATCATCAAAGTGTGACTACGGTCATTGAATTTCGTCGTTCGTGTTCCTTCCTTTTTCTGTGACTACGGTCATTGAATTTCGTCGTTCGTGTTCCTTCCTTTTTTCCTCCGAAAAATTCTAATTCACGCGATGTATTCCAAAAATCGATTTTTTACAGAATTGCGCCCAGGAGGGTCATTTTCTGACCGTCTAATGAAAATGGACGCATGCCTAACGAGCCGCTACCTGCAAATACATTATTAGGGCGAGATTGATACTCTACAACTGATAAATTGATGTTTCGTTTGCTGCATTGGAAAAAAGAAGGAAGCGTGAATGTAAAGGAATTCTGAATTTCCCTAAAAAAAAGAAATAATCGAATTGTCAAAAAGATTTGTAACAATAAAAGAAACAAAGTATTGTAATTCAACATTTAACCAGCCAGTGTTCTCCCGTCGACTCTCTCGTATATTACAGTACAACCCAGTTTAATCGAACTAAAGGGGGGGGGGGGAGAGAGACATTTCGGATAATGATTTTTTCGTTTAAGCCATAAAAGTCTATTACTATCTTGTATCTAACTACAGCATGTAATTCTGAAATGTTTTGAGAGTGAAAGAAATTCAAAACTCTCTTTGTAAGCAACACTTATATATTCTTTATTAACCCTTTTAGTGCCGATCGTAAGCATCGTACCTATGCGAAGAATGCCAGATCAAATTGACGAATTTGCTAAGGTTTGGGAAAAAGCTCATAAAAAAACAAAATAAGAATGATGTTTACAAAATTCAAAAAGGAGCATATTACGAAATAAATGGAGAATAAATTAATGCC
This sequence comes from Araneus ventricosus, assembly GCA_013235015.1. NCBI lineage: Eukaryota > Metazoa > Arthropoda > Arachnida > Araneae > Araneidae > Araneus > Araneus ventricosus. Next base: position 10,380 of record BGPR01051962.1, read on the forward strand.
AATTGTATTTCAATATTTCTTGAAAATCGTACGAATAATACAAATATAAAAAAATTAAGAAAAACAGGAAAATCGAATATTAACTTATAATATTAATCGATTATTAATATTAATAAACAATATTATTAATATTAATATATAATATTATAAGATTTGTGCCCGTCTAAGACGGGCTTTTAGCTTGCCAACAATATCTCGAATCTCATTGTCACAGATTTATTAATGAATATTGTAGTAGAAAATCCCATGCACATTGGCAGAATGCTTACGAAATAAAAACAAAGTATGAAAAATAGAAATGATGAATCAATTGACACTAACTTTCATTTTG
>BGPR01051964.1:0-10710 GCA_013235015.1 Araneus ventricosus
GGCAAAACAATTAATATGCTACACACTCTTACAGATATGCCCTATCCATTGTGGGGTCAACCATTCTTTTCGCATTATTAGTCTCGTAGTTATTAGCGATTCAAATCTGACGGGATTTTGTCACGCAAGAAAGTTTGACCGACTATCACTGTAACGAGCGGAAAGACGTTTTCAAGTCGAAAAAATGTAGTATCAAGAATTGTTAGATTCCTGCCAAGTGGTTCAAAGGCCGAACAAAAGGAAGAGAGGGCTTGAACTGCTGACCGTAGGGGTGAGATAACACGGGAGTGGACGAGCGAAAAACCGAAATACACTGCTGCGAAATACTGCTTTATTAAACTTAAAGTATTATAAGTACGTATACATGCAAATATTTTTATCCCGAGCAACGTTGGGTATATTAACTCGTTCTTTTATGTCTTTAAATGTTTTACAACTTCATCCTTTGGTGAGCTTGCGTAACATAAACTACATAAAACTGTTTCTTCTGTGAAGCATCCTTTGAAGTCATTGATTCCCTGTAATAACCACAATTTCAATCTTCAAAATAAATAGAAGAAAATATTTTTAAATCTTTAGAGACATAACTGAACAAATATGCGCATACCTGTTAACAAATATAAGCATACCTGTTTGATCTCATGAAAACGTTTTGAAATTGAATTTGGGGCTTCATTATGTTTGCTTTAAGCCTACAGAAATTTCAATAAATAGGGTTGTATATTGTGCTGTGCATACGCGGTTTAATGTGAACCGAATAAGTATTACTGATTTGGAAATATTTTCTACACTTTTATATCAAATTTTTCATACATGATTGTTTGAATTTATAACTATGGCATATTCACTGGATATTTTACCTAAAAAATCAAAGGATCTCTCTCGAACTCATGGAAATTGCCAATATCCTCAATTGCATTGTGTTTTCATAAAATAATGTATGTAATATTGAAATTCTGCTCTGAAAAATTACTGTCTACTAGAAGAAAATCTAAAATAAGAATTTCTAATTTAAGATGGGCTTACGGTTTCATGATAATAATTAGCCTTAATTAAAACATTCATCCATAACTATGTCCATCCCATATCCTCTTTAGGTTTAATTTTTATTCCCATTATGATGAAAATCACACAGTTTAAAAATATTAAAGAATCCCTCACCTCTATGAAGAAATTAATACCATCTTTATTGAGAAAAATAGAAAAAAAACTAACGAGTGTAAATTGCCTCTTCATTCGAGAGATTTCCCGTCAAATTTCACGTGTTTAAATAAATATGCATGCGAGATAAATGTTTAACATTGATTGAAAACAATTAAAATAAACATATGTATTATGACAGGAAATATTTTTTATTTACATATTATTTACATATTACTTTATTCGAAAAAACCTCTTGATAAACAACATTCAGTGTGAAGTATTTTTCGATCTTTAACAATTTTCCTTGTACTTCAGATGTCTTTGTGTAAATTTTAATGTTGCAAAAATATATTATCATCACAATTTCAATAAATAATCAGATGCATCATGGCGTCCAAACTATATCACACGCATGATATACCACTGACGTAATTTACTACTTTCTATTAAGAAACGGAAATAAATTTGAAATATATAATTTAAAATTTCTCGGGAAATATTGATCATAGCGAGATAAAGTTTACGTCAATGGATAACAAATTTTATTTCACTATTTTAGAGCTATTAAATTTGAAATTAGAACGACAATTATTCTTTTAAATTTAAAATTACTGAAATTTAGATTCTCTAACAATGAAGTAATGCTGTTTAACGTCTCGCAGTGCTATAGCGCGAATTTTATTGTTGGTGACGTCAGAGCGTTACCGAGATCTGGGCTATGATATTAGTAATTAGAATGATTGTACTTATGTAGTCATACGGACTTATGGCACTAGAAGTATTGACCTATAATTATTTTTATAGTTTGACAGATAAAATGTTATCTCAGGCACATTCAAACTTTAAAAGTTCAAACAAGGAAGTAATTTTTTTTACAATTTCTTTTTCTTGGAATGGCAAGAGATATCAATAAGGCCTTCTCGTCCCGAAATAGAAAGAATTGCTTAACATGGTTTGACATGAAATTTCGATCGTCATCCAGTAAAATCTGAGGTAGTATTTCCAACTCCTCCATAAAGTTGATCTTGAGCTCTCAAAATGTCATAAGAACACTTGACGAAACAACAACCTTCCTTCCAACAGCGTTCCATACATTCTTGCACTCCATTCGTTGGACAGTCTGTTCGAAAAACAATCTTACACAAAGCAAGTTCTATGACGTCGAGAATTACCATCCATTAGAAATAACGTGTCAGCTATGGCTTCAAAATAAGGTAAAAAAAAGGATCAAGAATCTCGTTCCTATATTTTCCATTGTAACCTCCCATTTATGTGTGTGCGCAGGCACGTGCAGGCTTTGTGCTGTGAAATGGTCATAGACTTTGAATTTGGGAGAGCTTGGTGTAGAAGTTGAGGTTCTGGGATCTGGTTGATGTAGAAGTAGATGGAATTTGTGATGCTGCCATCTAGTAGTGGGACTGACAGTAGGTGTTGTGTGATCTTCCGGGTCACCACTGTGGCAGTACGAGGATAGAACTGGGGACATTTGGGTTCCGAGCCGACGATCCTAACCACTAGACAAAAGGAATTCCCAATATCCGGCGGCGGATATTGGATTATAAACATCACAGTAAGATGGTGGGAGTACGGTGCACTACACTACCTTTCAAATTGTCATTCAGGTTGGGCGTCCATTTATACTCTCACCCACCTCTGCTGATCAAGCCATCAGCCCAGCGCCTTAATTTTTAAACTCTCATACATACATGTGGATTTATTTCTCAAATCGTGCTCTCTCCTACGATTATCTAGTTCCAATAAAAATATTTACTTGTCTGTGAAGAAAACTAGATGTTACTCCGTAGTAATCCAAATGCTGAGTTTCTTCTTCGCCCAGCGATGTCTCAAGATTAAGGAGTCCATAGGACATTTTTTACATACATACAAACCATACTAATGAACAGTGACGGTGATCGGGAGTTATAAGTGTGGAGAGGTAAAAAAATTGTAGATAATTAATATTACCAGGGATTATGGGGAGGTTGAGAACAAAATTAAAAATTAAGCTAAAAAAATGGAAAATTAAGAATGCTGTCGGAGCGAATTGGACATAGAATTAGAAGTTTCTAGTTTATCAAATTTGTTGCGGTAAAGTTATTAATGGTAAGATTTTTATGAGATTTTTATTAATGTTATACAATATGATTTCCCCCCAAAGGAACGATTTAACAGGTATTGCAATGAAACTGAAATATTTTTAGAGGATGAGTAACAATTTCATTTGCATTGCTTCATTAAAATTCATAACTTTAGGGAGCTAAAATGATATAATTTATTTTTCTCTCAAAAATTGGGGGACGACCCCCTCCTATGTCACCACTACTACTAATGAAAGCGAATTCATACAATTTGTGTCAACACGTCTCTTCCTGTAAAACGGAAGATATCCCTTTTCTGTGTAACAGGCTTTTCTTCTGAGCAGACGGTTATGAATGAGTAACAATCATCAGCACTCGTTGTTGCACGTCGACGTGAAGACCTTGACAGAACCTTCTACTAACATCTCCAGTACTACGGAATAGCTTCCAAACCTATCAAATACGAGACACTAAAAATATTCTTACTTATCCTTTGTGATGTACTCCTTTCATGTTGGCTCAGTGTTCGTCACACTTTTTATTCTGCTAAATCACAACGTTGACATGCTCCTTGAAATCGTATTGAAAAAATTATTCCGACGAACCTAGTGTTACGCAAACACTATATATGCTATTTCCAGCTTACTGACGGCCTTCTTGAACTCTAAAAGTTCTTATCTTGGCATTATTCATGCTTTTTCTACATAAAAATCTTCTTTAATATCTTTGAAGCACTACATGCGAATTCAGTAGATTTTAAACTTTAAATCAGAATAATATTACGAAAGCAGGATGATGTTCATTATTTTGAGCCATGCTTTTCCTTGGAGATCTGCTCAGAAATTATATATATATATATATATATATATATATATATAAGCCGCTTTTAAAACAGGATGTACTTATATATTCCGTCTTTTACACAAAAAATTTATATGTCCTAGACTTATGCAATACCAGGTTATAAACAAATCATCCACGGACACATTTAATGCTAGGAATATCTTCAAAAAATGGTGATCGTTATAGAACATAATTACCATTACATAGGATGGCCTAGTGGTAAGACCAAGTTCGAAACCCAATTCCACTGAAGATTCGGTGTGCATGTTTGTATATCTCCTAGACTTAAGCAATATCACGTTATACACAAATCCATCCACGGACACATTTAAGAATGCCATGGAATATTCAAAAAATGGTAATCAAGCTATAGTAATTACCATCGTATAGGAAGGGCCCAGTGGTAACACCCCAAGTTCAAAACCCCACTGAAGATTCGGTGCATGTTTTGTGTATCTCCAAATACTTGGTGCAATACTTAGGTTACACACAAATCATCCACGTGCAATTCTTAATGCTAGAATATCTTCCAAAAAATGGCACTGCAGAACATAATTACTGTATAGGGAAGGAATAGTGAAGGGGTTAATTCAAGTCTCGGTTCCCACTACTTGAAGATTCGGTATGTTGTATCTCCTCAGACTACGCAATATCACGCATACAAATCACGCAAATACATTAATGCTAGAACACTCATGCAAAAAATGGTATAACAGTGAGAAATTATACTACTATCGTAATGGCTCAGTGGCAGACCAAGTCTTCGGGAAACCCAATTCACCTGAAGATTCAGGCATGTTTTGTGATCCCCTAGACTACGCTAAATATCACAACTTCATCATTACTTTAATGTTAGGAATACCAAAATGGTAATCTCTGTTGAGAATCATAAACCATCATAGAGATAATGGTAAGACCGTCTTCGAAACCGGGAATTCCACTGAGATCTGCGTGTATGGCATATCTCCTAGATTAATGTAACACGTTGGTACAACCATCCACGTACATTTTAATGTATATTCAAAAAAATAGTAATGTTATAGAACATAATCATCGTATAGGATGGCTCGAGGGAAGACCAAGTCTTCTGAAACCCACCCCAATTGAGATTCTGGTGCAAGGCTGGCTATCTCCTGACTTGGGCTTAAGATGCCATACACAAATCATCCAATGCAACAATATTTAATGCTAGAATATCAAAACACCGTTATAGAACATACCTACCACTGCATTGTGGGATGGGCCAGTGTAGAATTGCTCGAAACCAATCACTGAAGACTGTATGTTTGTATATCTCCCCAGACTGCGAAGACAATATACAATAAATCATCTAATGCAACAATACTTTAATGCTAGGAATATCTTCCAAAAAATGGCAATCAAGCCAGAACATACTTAACAGAATGGCCTATAAAAGACCAAGCCTGGAAACCCCACTCCACTGAGACGGGTGTGTATGCTTGCATATCTCCTGGGGACTGCAAATATCACGTTACATACAAATCATCCGCATGTACACATTTAATGCTAGAATATCTTCCAAAAATGGTACCGTTGAAGAATTACCACTGTCTAGATGCACAGTGGTAAGCACCAAGTTCGAAACCCACCTACTCAGAAGATTCGGTGTTTATGTTTTTGTATATCTCCCAGACTTTACAATATCATGCTATGTAATATCATCCATATACACATTTTAATGCCAGGAACATCTTCCAAAAATGGTAATCACAGAGAAATGCATAATTACCATCGTGTATAGATGCACAAGTAGTAAGACCCAAGTTCGAAACCCAATTCCACCGGAAGATCTGTGTATGCTTTTTATCTCCCTAGGCTTTACGCAATATTCAATGTTGGTACACAAAATCGTCACGTACAAATTCTAATGCTAGAATACCTTCCCAAAAAAATGGTGTAATCGTTGAGATCATAATTTCATCGCATAGGATTATCGAAGGTAAAGAATCTGCCTCTGAAACAAAATTCCACTTAGGAAGATCTGTGTGTATGTTTAGTATATCTCCTAGATTCACAAATATCACGTTATACACAATCATCCATGCACACATTAATGTTATCTTCAAAAAATGGTAATCGTTATATATTCATAATTACCATCGCTAGGGCTTGCCTAATGAAAATAATTCGTTCCTGAAACCTATTTCACTGGATTCAGTATGTTTGTATATCTTTGACTTAGCGCATCAATGCTTATGGCTAATAAATCATCTAATGCAAAGACATTTAAAGCTAGAATACCTTCCAAAAAATGGTAAATCGTTATAGTAGCCCATAATTAATGCATAGATGGCCCAGTGGTAAGAACGTTCGAAAACCCACCCCACTGAAGATTCGGTGTACGCTTGTTATCTCCGACTTACGCAATACGCCGTTATAAAACCAAATCATCCACGTGGCCACATTTAATGCTAGAAGATCTTCCAAAAAAATGGTAATCGCGAGTAGAACAGCAATTACCATCGTATAGTGATGGGATAGTGGTAAGAATTAAGTTCTTCGAAACCGAATCACTGAAGATCTGGTGTAGCGGCTTGTATATCATCTTCCCATGCATGCAATACTGTTATATACAAATTGTCCACGTACACATTTAATGCTAGAATATCTTCCAAAAATGGTAATCGTTATAGAACATAATACCATCATGGGATGGCCGAAGTAAGACCAAGTTCTGAAACACAATTCCACCGAAGATTCAGTGTGTATGTTCAGAGCACCTGACTGGCGCAATATCACGTTGATACACAAATCATTCACGTACATTTAATGCTAGAATATCTTCCAAAAAAAATGGTAACGTTATAGAACATAAATACCATCGTATGGGATGGCTTTAGGTAAGACCAAGTTTGAAACCCTGGAATTCCATCAGATTCGGTGTATAAAGTTTGTAGTATCTCCCCTAGCATCACGCAATATCACGTTATACACAAATCATCTACGTACTAATGCTGTAATATCTTCCAAAAAATGGTAATCACAGGAAACATGTACTACTAATGTATAGACAATAAAAGGTTCGAAACCACCCACTGAAGATTCGGTGTAAGATTATCTCCAGACTCATGGGTTATCACGTCATACAATAAATCATCCACGCACACATTAATGTGCGAATATCTTCCAAAAAATAATTGCTTATAGAACATAATACCATCGTATAGGATGGCACTAGTGGTAAGACTAAGTTCGAAACAAAATTCCACTGAAGACATTCTGTGTATGTTTGTATATCTCCAGACTACAGCACGTTATACAAATCATCTAATGCACACATTTAATGCTAGAATTAAAAAAATGGCAGAACCAAGTAGAAATTCATAATGGCTCATCATGGGATGGTTCAGTGGTAAGAGACCCAAGTCTTCGAAACCACCCTGAAGATTCGGTGTGTATGCTTGGTATCCCCAGACGGCAATATCACGTTACAAACAACGTGCATTTTAATGCTAGAAGTATCTTCCGGCATGTCGGTAATTCTCTACAGAACATAATTACCGTATAGAGATGGCTATGTAAGACCATGTCTTCGGGAAACGAGACCCACTGAAGACTGGTGTGTATGTTTGCATATCTCCTGTGGGATTACGTAATATCAATGTTACAACTGGCACATTTTAATGCTAGTAAACATCCTCCAAAAAATGGTAATTGTTGGAGGAGAAATTCATACTACTATTCGGAAGGGATGGGCCAGGAAAATTCTGCCCTGAAACCACCCTTCAGAAGATTCGGTGTATGTTTGTATGGCTCCCAATTACGCAATATCACGTTGCACATAAATCATCTACGTACATTTAATGCTAGGAATATCTAATGGTAATTATAGAACATAATTACCACTATACAGATGGCTTAAAGCAAAGTGACCAAGTTTGAAACCACCTATCAGAAGATTCATGTATGTTTGGTATATCTCCCAGACTTACGCAATACGTCATACACAAATCGCCCACAAAATAATGCCAGGAATATCTCCTTAAAAAATGGTAATCGTTATAAAACATAATTACTTAATTTTATGGATGGGCTAGTGGTGGTGTAAGACCAAGTTTTGAAACCGAATTCACCGAAGTTCTTTGCGTGTATATCAGGCTATCTCCCAGACTTACTGCAATATCACGTTACACAAATCATCCACGTGTACACATTTAATGCTATAGAATACCTTCCCAAAAAAAAAAACAGTATAACCCGTTATAGAACAATTACCATCGTATAGATTTCACCACTGAAAATATCTTAAGCTTCGAAACCTAATCTGACCGAGATTCGTGTATGTTTGCGGTATATCCTAGACTTACTAACATCATCAAACATACCAAACTGGCGGCACGGCCATTTTACTCATGAATATCTTCCAGTAATCGCGAGAACATACCTCTACCATCGCATAGGATGGCCTAGTGGTAAGACCCAATAACGAAACAAAATTTGAAAATGAATGATTCAGGTGCACATGTTTGTATATCCCCAGATCATGCAATATCACGTTACACAACCACGTACACATTTAATGCACGTGTTAGAATATCTTCAAAACAGTACTGTTATATAAACATAATTACCATCGTAGATAATTTGAAGACCAAGTTCTCGAAACCCAATTCCAATTAGATCTGGTGGCATGGTTTGTATATCTAGACTTACGCAAATACGTTATAATAAATCATCCACGTACACATTTAATGCTAGTAAATATCTTCCAAAATGGTAATCGTTATAGAAATAGTACTATCGTATAGGATGGCCCGCGGTAAGAATTCAAGTTCTTCGAAACCCAATTGAAGATTCAGTTTATGTTTGTATATCTCCAGACTCACGCAATATCACGTTAAGCACACAAATCACCACGGCCACACGCACGCGAATATTCAAAAAACAGTAATCAAGAGAACATAATTACCATCGGTTAGGATGAAGTCTGGCAGGCGACCAAGTTCGAAACCCAAATTCACTGAAGATCTGGTGTACGCTGTATCTCCCGACGACGCAAATATCGTCGTTATACAAAATCACAACACGCACATCAATGCTATGAATATCTTCCAAAAAAGAATCTCCGCAAGAACATAACAACATCAAGAGATGGCTCAGTGGTAAGACCAAGGCCTGTTCAAAATTAAAATGAAGATTCCTGGTGTGTATGTCATATCTCCTAGACTGGCCAGCAATATCGTTTATGCTTAACAAATCATCCGGCGTACACACATTTAAATGCAAGATAGGGGAATAATCTTCCAAAAACGCAATCGTTATGAAACATAATTACCATCACAGATGGTTCAGTATGCAAGAATTCAAGCTCCTCGAAACCCAATTCCACTGAAGACTATGTTTCAGGAATATCTCCCAGACTACGCAATATCAATGCTATACAATAAATTATCCACGCAATATCAATGAGGAATATTCCCTTCCAAAATGGTAATCGCTATAGAACATATTACCATCGTATAGGCCTAGTGGTGTTGTTCAGTTCGAAACCCAATCACCAGAAGATTCGTGTAATGCCTTGTATATATCCTCCTATATTCTTACGCAATATCACTGTTGTACACAACCATCTAATGCACACATTTAATGCAAGTGAAGACTTCCAAAATGGAATTTGTTCATAATTAATATCGTAGTAGGATGGTTCCAGTGGTAAAGCACTAAGTCTTCGGAGAAACCCAATTCCCACTGAGATCTGTGTGTGCTGTTTATATTCTCAGACTTACGCAATATCACGTTATACGTCAAAATCATCCATGTACATTTCATCGTGCTGGGAATACTCAAAAATGGTAACGTTATGGAAATTATATCACCGTATAGGATGGCCTAGTTCTGGGCGACCTGAAACCCAAATCTCCACTCAGATTCGGTACGTTTGCATCTCCTGACTACGCACATCACGTAAGAGAAACAAATCATCCACGCACATTTAATGCTAGGGAAATATCTTCCAAAAAAATGTAATCGTTAGAACACATCAAGACAATAGTAAATAATTATGATGCCTCGAAACCGAATTCCACTGAAGATCTTTGCGTATGTTTTGTATATTCCTCTAGACTACGCACACGTTAAGTACACAAAATCATACACGTACATTATTTTAATGCCAGGAATATCTTCCTGCAAAAAATGGCACTATGGTGAAACATAATTACCATCGTATAGATGCCTAGTAGCACTAAGTTCGGAAACCCAATTCCCTCTGAAGATTCGGTGTGTAAGGTTTGCATTCCCACGGCGCAGTATCACGTTATGTTTATCACCATTCACGTGCCATTTACCTGAATATCCCAGTAATTGCTATATTCATAATACCATCATAGGATGGCTTAGCAAGACCAAGTTTTAGTTCCACCCCACTCTAGAAGATTCGGTGCATGTTTGTATATCTAAAAGACTTACGCAATATCACGTTAGTACAAATCGTCTAATACATTTTTTAATGCTAGAATATCTTCTGAAACAAAATCAAGTTATAAAACATAACATCTATAGATGGGCTAGTGGTAAAGAATTCAAGTTTTGAAACTGAATTTAATTGATGCTTGGTGTATGTTTTTTTGTATATCTCCTGACTACGCACGTTAGACAAATCATCCAGCACATGTAAATCAATCGA
>BGPR01051966.1:0-10709 GCA_013235015.1 Araneus ventricosus
CATGTTACATTCTTATTTACTTTTATTTTACATCATGTTACATTCTTGTTTACTTTCTATTTTAGCAGTATATTACCGAACGGCTACTTGAGAAAACATTACGACCAAAACCAGGAGAAATATTCTCCTCTCCAGTTTCTCGTATAATTACGAAATACGCTGCGTTTTATGTTTAACTTCTCATATTCAAGAGAACAAAATATGCATTTTGAATCTTTTCCCTTTGATCGAAACCGGGCCAAAATCTTATATAAATCTACAATTTTGGTGTCAAGATCACACTTTTTTTGAGTGTTTAATTTTTGAGTTATCATGTTCACATGCGCATGGACAGATAAGCAAACAGACAATATACTCTTATGCGGATTCAGTCCAAAGTTAGATACATATTTGCAGTTTTAATGCAATATCATATACTAAAATTCATCTCTTTAACTTACTACATTTTTGAATTGTCGCGGTGATATATGCACGAATAAATAGGTCAATGGACAATCAACCTGTTAACGGATTTGAGTTAATCAGCAATTAATTTCATAGACGCCTGCAGCTCTAGTAATAATACCATATGCCAAAATCCATTTCTCTATCTAGTTGCATTTTGGAAGTAATGTGTTTATACACAGACAGAAAGTCTTCTAATAGACGGATTTCGACCAAAATTTAATAAAAATTTACAATTTCAGCGCAAAGATCGCGTACTAATTCCATCCATCTAGATTGTTGTGTTTTTAAGTTATTGTATTCACAAACAGAATAAAATAAATAAAAAAATTTAAGGTATAAGAGCTTTTATTCAAAATGCACTTTAAATGAGAAAATACGTTTACACATTATAATTTTGTGAAAATGAACTCAGAAGTAAAAAATAATTATTTCGTTATAACGAAAATACGTTCTAACGAGTGTATATAATTTTACTAAAATATAATCCTTCAATATCAATGAAGGCAAAAGTTGAAAATGAACGCAAAAGTTGAAAATATTTTCTCTGATTATAATAAAATGCATGGTTCGAAAAAAAGCGTGGGCGCCTTATATAGCACCTTATATTTTGTGTATATTTCCTTAAACAAGTGGAATATTCATAGAAGGTAATGGCGCCCATGCTTTTATTCGAATCATGCATTTTATTATAATCAGAGAAATTATTTTCAACTTTTTCCTTCACTGTTATTGAAGGATTGTAAAAGTAAAATTATATACACTCATTAGAATGTATTTTCGTTATAACGAAATAATTATTTTTTACTTTTGAGTTCATTTTGACGAAATGATAATTTGTAAACGCATTTTCTCATTTAAAGTGCATTTTGAGTAAAAGCTCATACCTTAAATTTTATTTTATTTATTTTATTTTCTACACGACACGGCTGACACGAATACACACGACATGTTAGGCATATTAAACTAAATTCAATTACCGAATTCTCCAATATAAATCACATATTAAAATTATTATATACATATGTACAATTACATTTTTAAAATGGTTTAATGTCATCAACTTTCTGAAATCTGTATTTCTTCCTTGCTTTTTCTAGTCGCCACTCAAGTTGGGTAGCCGTTTCAATACGCGCCATCTATATATAATATATATTTCTCTTACGCACCGCAATTGCGATTACATTATCTCGAATTTGAAAAAAGTGCGACAAAAACCGAGAGACGAAATAAGACTCACTTCCCCAATCTGACCTTTGACCCTCAAATCGCTCCGAAATGGGGATGATTCACAGGCCGCGCCCCCTTCTATTGTGTGTCGCCTAGTGGTGTTGTTACAAACCTAAGTAACATGAGGTTACCACCTTCCAAACTTTATCGCCCAAATATAGGGCTAAAATTTTAATATCGTTTTGTCAGGTTTGAAATAGGTATAGATTGCAATTTTTTTTTTTTTTTTTTTTGCATAATATTGTATTGTCTCCGGAATCCCACCAATGTACTAAATTTCAAAGCTGTAGCTCGAGTGGAAGTGGGTAAGAAATCGATCTCAAGATTTGTGGACAAAATATGTGTGTTGACAAAAGCTTGGCGATACCTATGGTGAGACCTACGCAAACTTTAAGAAAATTTATATGGAAGATTCTATGAGCTGTACAAGAGTCTGTGAATTATTTAAACGCTTCCACCAACATGTCTGTGGAAGTGCCGAATATGGTAACTTCCAAACATTAATAAGTGTTAAAACATCCAAGATGGGAGTTCAGCTGTGCGTGAAAATCATCGAGTAACTATTCGTGAGTCATCTGAAGAGTGCAGAATTAACTATGGCTCAGTTCAGTCCATCTGACTGAAGATTTGGGTACTAGGCGCGTGTTTGCCAAGTTTGTCCGGAACTGCTCTCTGCAGTCCAAAAAGAAGACCGACTTTTAGTAGCTTCGATCTCCTTCAACGTGTTGAAAATGTGAAAACTTTTTGAAATTGATTATAACATGGGATGAATCATAAATTTATGCCAATGATCAAAGGCATCGAGCATTCAAAAAGATTGAGTTCAGTTTTCAATTCAACTCTGTCATAAAAAATGTGATGACAGAAAAATACGCACATTTTTCAAGTAGTGTTCTTTAAACATTGATAGTATCGATAGTTTTCTCCCCTGTGATACTATCGATAGGTATTCTTCCAGTCGATAGTTTAGAAACTATCGATAGTTACAGTCGATTGTTTAAGTCGATATATATATATAGTTTTAAAACTATCGATAGTTCCAATCGATTGTTTAAGTCGATAGTTTTGAAACTATCGATAGTTCCAGTCGATAGTTCTGAAACTATCGATAATTCCAGTCGATAGTTTTCAAACTATCGACTGAAAATGCGCCTATCGATAGTATTGCCCGGGAGAAAACTATCGATAGTTTTGATAATTGATAATTGTATCAATTGTTTCAGTTAATAGTTCTGAAAACCCAATACGATCGACTTGGCTTCGATAGTATCGATAGTCTATCGATATTTAAGGAACACTAGTACAGAGGGACGGGAGCTACGATCTTATTACTTTTGGCGCATGCGTGGGAGGGTTCAAAGTCAATATCTGCCAAGCATCTCCAGTCTGCGTGTTTTAGCTTTGATCGTAGGATGCCAGTCCTTATATCATACTTCTTATAATGAAATAGTTTGATGTATCCGCACTGATTGGGATGAGGTTCATCTAGGGAATTAATTCCATGATACGGAAGTAGCAAATTTACACAGAGAGTGTCATAATTTTTATTGAAATATTTGACCTGAAATATTGCATTTCAATTCAGATATTATATTTAATGAATATCTCTTAAGAATTAAAACTGTATACTAACTGTAAGAAAAAGTACAAGTGATTGTTAAATACAGTTTAAAATAGCAAATTATTTATTTCGTTCTAAAGACTGAAATAATTTTTTAAAAATTACTTTTAAGATTAGTTATTTAGGATTAACAAGTAATTTTAAGATTAGTTCTAAGATTGCATGAGTTTTCATTCAGTATTTGATTTAATTGTGACGATATTGCTCATTTCAAGGTCAAGGTCACTAGGATGTCCCAAAAATATAAACTTTGTTGTGTTATTTCCATATGAATAGAATTTGTAGTTTCCATTTAACTATAAATCGGTCAAGAATATCAATTAATCAGTTTTTATAATCATTATGGTATTATTTTTTATCACTTCAATTCTGCACCTGTTTGATTTCAACAATTCGCTATCAAAACAAGCTTAAATTTTACAGCCATCCATTTTTTTTCATTTAATTCAGAAGAATTTTGTTCTCGTAATATTTTTACTACACTTGCAATTTTTTTTTAAATTTAAAATATCTTATACAAGTTTATAACTGAATTGTATCTAAATCAATGGATGCGATCCTAAAAATTTTAAGAATGTATAAAAATGTTAATAATATAATAACGAGAAACTTGTTCAAAATTTTTAAAGTTATTTTTAAGGCCATACATATTTACATACAACTTATATTTATAAATATTGTCGTTTAAGATGTATTTAATATAAATAAGGTCTCCCTTCGTCAGAATTGAACAAGGAAGAGACACATTTGTCCGGCAACCTATTTCGGCAGGCTAATTCACTCGATACTGCTTATCCGATCAGCGATTCGCCCACAAAAGATTTGAATTAGAACACGTTTGTGAACATTCAAATTGATTTAAATATTTAATGTTTTATTAACATGATAATGTTTATAGGCTAGACACTATTTATAAATTGCGTAATGCGAAATTCGTTCCAAATTCTCTACAGGGCGGACCATTTGATCTAGATTTCACAAATTTGGGATATGGTTATTTTTTGTATAGCAGGTGATCAGTAAGAGAAGGTTTTTCAAAATTTTAATAAGATTTTTTAAAAAATTAATTGAAATTTTAAAATTTTTCCTTAATAACTTTGGAGCATATTATCGCACAAAAACTATTTTTACACCACTTTAAAATTCAAGAAAATTACCTTTCCAGTGAAATTAATGTTATTTCCGCACAATTTTTTCTCTAATTTTAATAATTTTTTAAAAAATATTTTTAAGTATATTTTACAATAACACCTTTCATGGTTTTCTTTATTGGATTTATCGTCGCGCGCTTTGCGACGATATTAAATACATTTTTTGTGCACTTTATAGTTGCTACATAATTAAGAGTTACATTTTAAAATTAACCTAAAGACAGGGCGCATCAAACTTAAAAGATTATCATGCTGCAATATTTTGGATTAGAGGTTCGAATCTCCTTGATTTTTTTTCATTATTAAAAGATGGTTTCTTAATACTGGATATGAGTTCGAGATGGGTCAAGTGGTAAAATATATAACAGGAAAACCACCAAAAGTTTGCCTCGACAACAATGACAGACGTCATAGAAAATGCCTAGTGCACATGAACATATTAAAATAGTAATCTTTCCACAAAAACTATGCTGAAAATCATTATTTTGATATTTAAAAATGACATTGTTATGTCATTTTTAGTTATATGTTGCTTTTTTTCTTGAAAACTATACTGGCAGTGAGCTTAGAAAAAATATGACACATTGAACAGGTATTTTCAATGATACTTATTCTTTAAACATATAATTTTAACCAAAGTCATATTCTATGCAATACTCTTGGATTGGTTTCGATTACATTTTTTAATTAATAAAATTTAATTAAAAGTTTAGTTCCAAAGTTGATTTGTATTATTATTCCCCCTATTTCCTTACACCCATTTACATCGATTTACTCAACAGCGATTGAAAAATACTAAAGAGTATAATTTCCAAGAAAGAAGCAGGGAGATTTTAAAGGTATTTCTAATAAGTAGAAAATGGATTCAACGTCACTGACTCGTATATAACATATCAAAGCTCTGGAAAGTTACTCTTGATACCTATTCTACAAGGATCGAATCCTATTGATTCTTTCTCAATAAATTTACATATGAGACCGCCTAGGAAGATTGTAAAGAATGGTTGGAAGAATATGTGTGGGTAAAATACAATATGCGAGAAAAACGTCTTTAAAGTTTCATCCGTTCCGTGCTAATTTTGCCAATTCCTTGTGAAAAAGTAGCATTTCAACGTCTAAATTGGTATCGAAATTCTCAATTCAATATTTTTGAACCACTAACCAGCCGGTCCAATATCCATTTTTTGCCGTTTCTGTATTTTACAAAAGAATATCTACTTTCTAATCCTCTATAAGAATGAAAAAAATCCTGCCTTTGTAATGCATTCATGTGAAGGAAGAGGTTTTGAAGGTATAGAGAACGTCAGAACGCTAAAATTGATTTTTTTTTTTATCATTAACCTCGTTTCTTCCTATATATTGCGCTTATTGCTGAAAACACACTACTATTCCCTTTTAGGAATAGTAATGATTGTATTATTCTACACATGTGATTCAAAACAATTTGAATGCGAATAGTCGATTTCAGTTTTGCCCTGATATCCTCAACAGACACTATAAATAACTCATGAATTGTCCTATTGAAATGATAAATAACTAATTCATTTGTCAAATTTAATTAAGTTCCTATAACATTTTAAAAATATAGATTTTGTCAAGCACAAGTTTAATTAAGTGGCAAGATCAAATTAAAACTTCAATTTTGAATCAATTCTCTAATAACTTCTGAATAATCGTCAGCAGAAAAATTTATAATTCAAAAAAATATAAAATCATCCACTTGCTTCATTATCCAAATGAAAAAAATTTCATAAATCGATTATACTCATTTTTATACTTCAAATTTATTTAATACTTCATTTATAGAGGTAGTGAAATAATAAATTTTAAATGATTACTGGCTTAATTAAGTAAATAATGAAAATTTCATAAATTCAATAAATTGATTAACAACGTCAATACGACAGAGTTAGATTTCTGCTTTAAAAAAATTCTTCGGCTTCGAAATTTTAATCTCATGAAAATGGCGTAGTTATTTAAAACGAAAATACTTTTTTTACTAACTTTGAAATACAAAACTATTCATGTTTCCTATATATTTAATTTTCTATGCAAATGATTTATTTTTGGAAGAAAAAAAACTACAAAAGAAGTTCAAACACTTAACAGTATAGCGTTAATTCTATTTGAAGGATTGTTTGTAGCTATTTTTAAAAGAACATACTTGTTTTTACGAAGCTAAATTAGTTAGGTTCAGTTCCAAAATTCTTGGCACAAAAAGACGTTATTTGAATAACACAATACTAATTTAAAGTGTAAACAAGAGATTGTAATTAGCTCTTCACAGCTGAATTTGAAGCGTGACCTTCAATTTTCACGTGTAAACTAGTTGATAGGAAAACAAATAGGATTACCTAATACAAGTATCTTAAACTACAAAGACTTGGCAAAATATAGCTGTATTGTTTCTAATTTGTCATAGAAAGAATGTTTTGGCAGTAACTTGATTTATTGTGTTGCTTTGATTTATTGTGTTGCTTTGATTTATTGTGTTGCTTTGATTTACCATGTTGTTTCTCGATAATTTATTTTTAACAGATTATTCACGTATAATTCTTAGAATTATATTGAGTACTGAAGAAAAAAGGCTACTTGTGTTTTAAAATTAAAAATTACTAATATAATAGCCCAGATCTGTCTCTCGGTAACGCTCTGATGTCAACAACAATAAAACTCGCGCTATAGCACTGCGAGAGGTTAAACAGAATTATTTCATTGTTAAAGAACCTAAATTTCAGTAATTTTAAATTTAAAAGAGTAATTGTCCTTCTAATTTCAAATTTGATAGCTCTAAGATAGTGAAATAAAATTTTCTATCAATTGATATAAAATTTATCTCGCTATGATCAATAGTTCCCGAGAAATTTTAAATTATATTAATTATATATTTTAAATTAATTTCCATTTTGCAATAGAAAGTAGTAAATGACGTCAGTGGTATGTCATGCGCGTGATATAGTTTGCACGCCACAATGCATCTCATTATTTATTGCAATCGTGATGATATAATTTGATAATAATTTTTAGCAACGTTTGACAAGCAGAGAAGTGCTTTGCTTTGATTAGAATTTCGAAAAAGAATTCCTTTGAAATTTTAACTTTTGACAATCTGAGAATTTCATGGTTATTTAATTATAATAAAATTGTTAAACGACGAAAAATACTTCACACGGAATGTTGTTTACCAATAGGTTTTTTGAATAAAGAAATACGTAAATAATATGTAAATAAAAAATATTTCCTCTGATAAAACATATGTTTATTTTATTTGTTTTCAATCAATATTAATCATTTCTCTCGCATATATACCTATTTAAACACGTCAAATTTGACGGGAAATCTCTCGAATGAAGAGGCAATTTGCACCCGTCATACCATGACGGGTGACTTTCTAGTAGAAATGTTTTTGAAAAATATGAATGTATCTAATGTCATTAAAATGAATGCATAATGGTGGAAATGCACATAAAATGAACTTGAATAAATTGTTTTAGAGGAAGAACTCTGAAGAAATGTGCCTCAAAGTTAAATAGAAAAAAAGTCAGGATGATAAAGATTTTTTTTTCAATTTTTTAATTACGCATTTCCCATGATTTTATATATAAAAAATTAAGTTAAATCTTAACTTTTTTTAATTATTCTTATTACTATATATGGCCTGATAGCAACAAATTGTACAACATTTTATCATACAAACAAATGATATACATCAATATATGCTAATCGTCAACCATTAATCAATCCTGTCAATCCTGATCATTTTCAGTCAAAGAGCAGATTAATAGTAATTTCACTATTCAAGGACGAGGATGGATCCAAAAAAAGTTTGCAAGGGTAATAAAAAAATTATTTATTAACATTAGACAGAAAATAAAAAGGGAAATTAATAAGCATACTTGCCGATCACTTTTCCACATAATCACCAAATCTATTTAGGCATTTATCTGAACGCAGGACCAACTTGTTTAACCCGGTTTGGTAGAAATCACGTCCCTGTCCACTGAGCCAGTTCTCGGCAGCTGTTTTCACATCACTGTCTGAATAAATTGTCTTTTGCGAAAGTTTAATTAATATTTTCCGATTTTATCATTGAATTCTGTTATTTTTTAGAATTCTTTGTTTAAAAGATATTATCAAAACTGAAAATTCGCAAAACTTACAATAATTCAAGCTATCAAACAAAAAGGATTAAGTTTCAAAACATTTTTGCACATATAATAAATAAGCAATTATAACATGTGATCAGAAAAATATGCAAAGAACTTTTTAAAATGTAGTACCATTAAAACAAGCATTTTGTGGTGCAAATTAGAGGATCGGAAATGAAATATTAAGGTAATAGAGGATATTTTTCTCATCAGGTACTCCTCATTATTTTATTTTTTTAGTTGTTGTTTTCCTTGTTATTTTCAATTTTCAAAAGAAAATAAGATAACAAATTTCATCTTTAGAAAAAGGAAGATTTCTTATTCAACTAAGTCTTCTATTTTTTGTAAGGCCACCCGTAAAGAATGCGTCATTTGGCGACCAATCTCAAAGACTGGT
This sequence comes from Araneus ventricosus, assembly GCA_013235015.1. Classification (NCBI taxonomy): domain Eukaryota; kingdom Metazoa; phylum Arthropoda; class Arachnida; order Araneae; family Araneidae; genus Araneus; species Araneus ventricosus. The sequence continues at coordinate 8,992 of BGPR01051966.1, forward strand.
TGTTCGGCAGAATGGGAGAAAATCGCCAAACGTGATTGACGTTGGGTAGTGAATGGCGACTGGCTTCTCAGAGCACGTTTCGCTCAGCGTTTTATGACGCTTATTTTTTATTCATTTATTTTTCGTCAGGGATTTGGTATATATGTTACGGCTAAAGCAAGAATGAAAGGTAAACCTAGGTTTAACCGCTTAAAGTGGGGATTACCAAGGCTTTGCGGCTAAACCCGGAAGATTTCCCAACTCTTCCACCTTTAACCGGCTAAAACTGGGTCTAACCAATCCTAATGGGTTAAAGCCCGGAAAGTTTAGATTTTTGTTCTGGGTGACCAGTGAACATTTTATTGTTTTGTTGTGTATGCGAAACGGGAAAATTTTTTTAACTTAAAAAACATCAGCGGCTTCGCTTTCAGCAAAGCCGGTAACTAGTAGCTTCGCTTCTTCATTGAATGTTAGGAATCTAGGTTGTTTTTTTTAGATTCCAAAAATGAGAATTTAATTTATTTTTATTAATAAATTAATAAATAGAAATTAAAAATGCCTCTGATTAATTTAATTTGAATTTGTATTTTTATTAATAAATTAATGCATTTAATCATGGTTTACTTTTATTTATGTATTACCTAATAATATATTGCTTTATAAACATATATAACTTATCTTCGGGATTTAAACGACTAGGATTGGTTAGACCCAGTTTTAGCCGGTTAAAGGTGGAAACGTTGGGAAATCTTCGGGCTTTAGCCGCAAAGCCTTGGTAATCCCCACTTTAACCGGTTAAACCTAGGTTTACCTTTCATTCTTGCTTTAGCCGTAACATATACATATTAGTCCATGTTCACGTGAGAGATTATCCATATTTGTCTTGTGATGTCGACCAGAAATAAAGGTAGGAAAAACTCAGATCCCGGTGTTCTTAGTGATAAATACAATATACGCCGAATGAACGGCCTTGTGTATATGTTGTTTTGCAGAAATGGTTCGTAATTTCAAATTCTTAACCAGTGGAAGAGCTAGCTAACAGAGGAAAGTCGGTGCTTTTCAAGATTAGATTCAAGGTAAGATTGCTAAAACCCAATTCACTAAGCAATGCCAAAACGTTTACATATGAAGTGTTTCTCTGGTAGGTGATTGAGGGATCCAAAATTTTATATGCGCGAATGCACTTCACTTGATATTTTGGCCAGAATGATACGACACAGGAGGTTTTAGTCAGATGCATTTCGTCCTAGGAACGAACCAGAACATCAGATGCTGAGCCTCCTATTTTGGATATGGTAGCTGATTGGGATAGGCATAAAATATGTTTCTCAGATCCTTTATATTCCAATCTCAGCGATATAGAGTGTTAACAGTTAAACCCATATCATCTTAAATGAATGAAAGGAATGACGGCAGAGGTTTATCCTCGTCGCATGGAGTTCCTTTGACGGTTACTTAAGAAAAGTGGAACGCAGCCAGATTTGCAGGCATCTATACTTTTTGCAGATGAAGCCACCTCCGCACGAAATGGGGCATTTTACATCCATAATTCACATACGTGGGCGAGTATAAACCAAAATACTGTATATTTAGTTTTATGGACAAGCATCATTCACAACCACCTAGACAGGAAATGAACGCCACTTCTTAGAGATTGACTCATTTCCAACACTACGCATAATAGTTAAGATAATCAAAATCCCAACACTACGCATAATAATTAAGATCATCAAAATCCC
>BGPR01051967.1:0-10709 GCA_013235015.1 Araneus ventricosus
TTTCTCTATAACGAATTTTTCAATTGGAACCAAGCGATTTCGTTATAAAGAGACTCCACTGTATATTGAAGGGAATTGGGATATTGAACTGTCTCTAATACAGTAACAAAGGGTGGCAATAGTCTCTGAAATATATCTGGCCGAAGAATTCTTTTAAATTGTCTAGTTAATTTTTTTCAATATGCACTGTTTACATATAAGGAAAAAAAATTCTGAAAATTTTTATTCGGAAGCAGAGGAAATGATAAAAAGTTGAGCTGCCCGTCTAATCAAATGTATTTAGTCTCTTAATTGTGATTAATTCTAGCAAAATAAATATTTGTGAAAGAATACGATTGTCCCCAAACCAAACGTTGGTCAATTTATTTGTTCTCAAAGGTCTTCCACTTCTAAATATCTCACAAGTACCTCGAAATATGTGATTTATTGTTTTTACTTCGAAATGCCGTTTATCTTTTTTGACTTTCAAATTACGATATATTTAATTATGGTAACCACACCCATGTGACTAAAATGCTGAAAATGAAAATTCTTCAAAAACTAGTTTCTTTACAATAAATCTGGTTTATCTTTTCATTAATTCCAAAAATTAAATACTAACTAACTTAAAAGTGCAATACGGTTCATTGCATTCGATTTTCGAACATTTTCTCGATCCGGACCGAAATGTCAAAAATCAAAACTAACCAGTTAATCTGGGAAGTCTGGTAACCATACTTTTCACTCTAGAGAACCTAGGCGTTTTCCATAAAAACCTATATGTTCCGTAAAAATTCAAGGCTACTCGTACGATTCATAAAATATTGAAAAGCTGTCGTGAGCAAAATGAGTTGCGCCTAAATGGCCACTGTCTGCATCAATAGTTTTTTCACCTGCGCGTAAAGAAGAATAAGTTTGAGAACGAACATTTCAACGATAATTAGGGTGTTTGTAAATGCCTGTTATGCAACGATTTATATTTTAAAAATCGGTAATATGCAATTAAATAAATACAAAGTTTTCTTAATAGCGATTGTAATGTTAACATCATCATAATCATACATTTAAAGTTCTTTGTATTCCAAAGCTCTTTAATGCTGAAAAACTTCAAAGGCAATTTTAGTTCTCAGTAACACTTCTTATAACGTTAACAGATAAAAAAAATTAATAATGGGCTTTAAAGAAATGTAAAGCATAGCATTTTGATTGTGATGATGAACATCAAAGATTAAAGGCTCATTTCTTACAGATACTCCTGTAAAAATGCGTTACAAATAGAGAAGGAGAAATCAATAAAGCGAAAATTAGCATCAACCCATCACACTATGTCTCAGTCAGTAACACGTTGTAATAATGAAAAAAACAGTGTGGATAAAAAATTTAAAAATAAGAAAAACTTTGTTCTGGAAGAAAATTTGGGAAATGTTGAACGTAAAAAGACACAAAAAAACTAAGAAAACTTTTGATTCTGATGAAGGGCATGACAATGAAAAATGTCTGTGTATTTACTGTTTAAATCCATACGAAGAATCAAGATCTGGCGAACAGTGGGTACAATGCACCGAATGTAAGAGGTGGGCTCATGAGGATTGTATTGCCAATGGCAATTCAAAATATTTTGTTTGTATAAATTGTGAGACTGATTTTGAAAACTATTAGGATTAACCGCAATTGTTTATAATCTATTATGTACTTTTTTCAAATAAACTAGGTTTCTTTGTATTTAATTTGTTGCATTTTAATCACTGTAAAGCCTTCTCTTTAATCATTTTTGATGGTGTGTAAACGTGCCGCAGGCATTGTGTAAACTTGCCCCGGTCATGGAGAAAGTTTACACAGATGACATCATGGCAAAGAAAATGGTATAATTACAAACATATAATAATTTAAAGTACTTAAAAATATATACTAAATACCTTAAAGTCTAAAAATAGACACTAGATACCTTAAAGTCTAACTAATTAATTGGTAATGAAAATGATAGAAATACTCTAAAGCCTTAAAATAGAAAAATAAAAGTTTAAAAAGTGTGCAAACCTGTCCCGGTCTCCCCTACTCTAATAAAACCGTGTTTTTTTTAAACTTTTTTCCTGTTTTCTGTAATTTTATTCCTCGGTTAAATATAGCATTACACTTTTCCTCTGAAAATATTAGATTACTTTAGTAAATTATTTAATAGCTCCTACTTTAATACTGTCACACCAGCCCTTTAGTTGGAAGGCTTGTTTTTCTCCCTTCCACAAAATTAACTCATCAACCATGCACAGAACATAACCGTCATCAGTCAAGCACTTTAGATTACCACCTCTTGATAAAGCATTAAGCAGTAATTAGAAAGACCGCATTGGCGAGGTTAGTTGGCGATAAAAAAAATCCCTTTCGTCTTCGATTACTGAACTGATGCCAACCTTTTAACACGCGCATGGACGGCGTTGTCAAATGGCATGTCACACCTTAGCTACATACCGCCAACCTTGGGAATGATGCCGACTTCATGAGTCACTCACCGAGGATACAAGCAATATAAATGGTCGTCTAAAAATAAAAGACAAGATTTGAGATTTGCCGAAAATCACTCATTATCAATCTTGAGTAGAACGCCCTCTTGGCGAGAGAATTAGTTGATCTCATTTGGGCCATAAATTTTAAATCAGTACATCTGGTCGTTTCGTATCCGTCATAAGTCAAAGTTTACTTTGGCTGTTTGGGAAGTGTGGTTAATTAAAGATTTGTACGTCTCTCTCTAAGTTTGTAAGTGATTTATTAGAGTAATCATTCGTTGCATTAATCTTAGCATTCACTCGATCTATAATTGTACGTGGTTATACAACCAGAATCCCGCTCCAAAATACATATTTTGCGATATAGCTGTATTTGTGCAAATACAGCCATATCTCAAATATGTATTTTGGATATTTCATTTAAATGCCATAAACAGAATTTATACTTCATTTGAATGCCTTAAATTTTAATTTATATGCAATTTGTATTTATACTTCATTTAAATGTTTTATGTATGTATATATACTTCATTTAAATGCTTTATATATTAATTTATACTTCGTTTGTATTTATATTTCGTTTAAATGCTATAGACAGAATTAACACTTCATTTAAAGTCTTTATATTTTAATTTATACTTAAGTCGTTATTAAACTATATTTAAATGCCATAGGCAGATCTTTTTCAAAGAGTTCCTTTTATTTGAATTTTGCACTTTAATTAAACTAAATAGATGTTACACTGCGAATTGTATAATTCTAATGGTTTAATTCCTTCTCTATTAGCGTTTTCATACAATTTTACTTCATATATGTATACTTATATGTCTTCATATAAGTATATGTCTTAAGATTGTGTTCGACATTAAAAGCATGTTTAAAATATGCGGTAACAAGGGTTGTGGGCTCGAATCCGAATCAATTATGAGCCTGGTGGTGAAACCAAACGAGATGCGCAGAAGGTCTTTCCGCGCATTACGTCATAGTGGGACAGATTCCGAAACTTTTCGCTTTCCCACGCAGTTTCGAGTTAAAGAAATAAAATTATTCCATCTATAAGAAAAGGTGAAAATACCCGATTAATGGTTCGTTTATTGTATCTTCATCATTTTACATGACAAGACTTCTTTTTATTGCTTATAAATTCCGCGTCATGAATTTTTATTTTTAATGAAAATGATTCCTGGTTCTTCTCTTTTTGTTTACTACAGCAATTGCAAATGATCGATTCGCTTTTTAAGGATACTATTTGCTTTTTTGCCGTCTTTTCGATTAATGAAAATAAATAATATAATCTTTTATAAATAATATATATCTAAATAATATAATCTTTATTTATGTCTAGTCTGGAGCCGAGGGGGTTTTGTTGTTGTTTCTTTTTTCTCTTCACATTCCAAATTAAAAGGCGGGAAATTTAGTTTTATTATGAATATATCTCGTTGGATTCAGTGCTGAGGAGATTACTCGATTGCTAACGAGTTTTTGAGTTTTCCTCTGGTTCGTAAACTAAAAATTTGAAAACGACTCTTTTCAGAGGCAAATGTTATAGTTTTACGGAAAGATTTGGAAGCTAAAGCAATGCCTTATTGTGCTGTTGTCAGATGTTCGATGCGTTCGAGAAATTCGACAGGCAAAAACATTTCTTTCCACTCATTTCCGAAAGATCGTGATATTCGGAACATTTGGATTTGTAGAGGCAAAAGAAAAGATATCGTTAATGATGAAAAATGCTCGAATTTTCTCTCCGCCATTCATCTACAGCGATTATCATCGTGATTTAAAATTTAAATGCTTAGTTTTCATGCAAATGTATTAATAATAGTTCTGAAACCAATAGATATTCCTATATTATTTTTCCCATCAAATGAAATGATGAATTAAAAACTTAATCAGTTAGAGAGGAACACTCTAAACTAGAGTGGAACATAATGTTCTATAAAAAGTACATTGGACTGATTTCTCGTATTGTACGAAAACGAGCTTTGGAAACTACTTAAGTTATCGGTATCGAAGCGGAAATATTCTAATCAAAGGTATTTAATATAAGTTTTGTTATCATGTATTCTGTTTAAAACATATAATTAGCAGTTAGGCCATCGTTTATCATTAATATAGCAAATATTGTATATTATGTTGTTCGAAAGATTTTATATTATATTATATTTATTATTCTGTGATATATATATAAAATGTTTTCGTAATTGTAGTCGTTAAATAAATACAAGCCGAGTTATTCTAAATTTCATTTTATTATGGGAGAGTGACGGAATGTACGTACATCTTAGTATAAGGTTTCAAGCCAAAAGAGAACAGAAGATCCCTGCTTTTTCTCAGGTAGGGATTTAACAGATAGACACGTGATCAAAGTGAAGGGAATAATAGCTATTTTTAGTATATTACGTAAGTGTTTTAGGGAAAATGCATGGCGGCAATAAGTCGCTGATTTCGCGAGTTGTGTGCGCGTGGAATAAAAGTGCGCGTAAATTAAAATATTTTTTTAGCAATAAATATGTCAAAACGAGAGATTTAATATACCTCCAGAGCGGGAAAAGAACGAAACTGGAGTTTTAGAAAAGTGATTTTGGAATACATTAAGACTTTAAAATATATAATTTGCTGCTAAAATTAAGTGAATTATTACATATATATACTAAGGATGCTATATATATATATATAATATATAATTCAATTACGATTTGTGAGTCGAAAGCAATTGTGTAAAAAATAGGTTATTTTTGTTATTGTTTATTCAAAATTTTAATTTATTTTTTAGAAATTTCTCAAAGACATTTGATTTTGTTTTCAGTTAGATGAAGTCAGTGAGAAACCAATATTTAAACGAATGTGTATTTTATAATCACAAGTTAAATTATTCCTAAGTGTTCGGTTTCTTAAACATCGTCAATTGACTAAACTAGAGTTGTTTTTATTTAACTGTATTAAAGTTTACTACCTATAGACGCAATTATCTCCTTTCTTGCAGAGATACCATATGAGAAAGATCACTGCGTTTTATTAAATTTTTTGATTAAACTTTCCAAATTTTAATTCTTTCGTAATGTGTGACTCTAACAACGTTTCACAAAAAAAAATCAAGCTTAGAAAAAGTTTTCTGTAGCGAAAAGAGCTAACAAACAATTTATTTATTTCGTTGCGTAACACTGGGACGAAGAAGCGTGCTCCCAATGCGACGTCATCAATTCATCAGCTCTCTGTGAACCTAGCCTTACTATTCTCAAGTAACCTTGCGTGAAAAGTCCTACCTCTTCTGTAGTGAATGATGTGTCGCGCTTTTCCTCTGACCATGGGTCACAATTTCATCTAAAATAGTCCTTTCGTAGCATTAAAAAAGGATCATAATCAAATTAGGATTTATTTCAGACTATGCACTTCTGAGGTTTTTTAATCATTCTATAAATTTTTCTAGTCATCCAAAACTTTTTGTCTTTTTTGGGGGAAAACAAGACATACTTTTAATTATCAACTTCAACGTAAATATTATTGCATTCATTTTAATTCTTTCATATAATAAATTAAAACATGAATTCAAGAAAAATGGAATTGGAATATGAATTTAGTTTAAAATAAGATAATCCATCGGATGAAAATGATACAAAAAAAGAAGGCATACCGGTGCAATTCGTGATTTAACAATAAAATAAAAATATAGAACAATGGTGGGTATATTATTTTAATTTTGTACAAATGTATGATAACAGTGAAACCCAGTTTTACTGCTGAGTAGTTTTACTGCTTTAGTGCCCAGTTAGTTCTGCTTAAATAAAAATAGTCTGCTAATTTTATACAGGATCTAATTTTGTCTAATTCCCGATTTGAACTGTGATATTCGTAACGAATAAAAATATATATTTGTAGAATTATTAAACTATTTAAAGAAAGAAATTAATTAGATTAAAAAATCGTTTGGTCATAAAAGAAATTAATTTAAAAATATCGTTTGGCTGAAAAAGAAATTAATTAAAAATATCGTTTGGCATAATTCTTTTCAAAAGGTTATAAAAATAGTGTGGCAACGATATTTTTGTCTTTTGAAACGTTGCCTAGCAACGGAGAATAATAAGGGAATAATAATTGAAGATGAAATTCGATGTAAGAGCGATGTAACGTTTGTGATGTAAGTGTATGTGTTTATTTTACATGGTCTAAAACGTGGAGATTCGTCAAAATCTCGAGTTCCAAATTTTGACGATTACAATACTTTCTCTTTGTATACTTCGTATCCGAGAAAGTAAAATTTAAGTATTTATTCATTTGGCGAATTTTATGTTACATGATTTGACTTATTTTTCCCAATTGAAAAATGTTCATAATTTTAGCAAAATGTCCGATTGACGGATGAACCAGATGAAAGTCAAACATTGCAAACATCATTTAAGTGAAAAAATCCTTTAAATTTTAACGTTAATAAGCTTCAAATAGTAACAAATGTTATTTAATAAAGATATTCTATCATTTTAGAATAATTATCCGCAATAATTATTTTTCTTACCTTCCGTAGATAATATGCAGCATTTTTAATAAATTCTTTTTATATTTCTTGAACCAATAAAGATTTTACGAACTGAAATTCGAAATTAACTTATCCCTCTTTAAAAGTAGATGAAATTGTTTCTCTTTAAATGCAATTCAAAATCATAATGGCAATGATTTAACATAAACTCAAAATAAGAACGTTACTTTATATCACATTTTAACAATTTCATTTTGTGGGAAGAAAAATTATTCTAGAAAGAATTCGGTAGAGTCCCTGGTATGTTCTGGAATCTGGCTGGTCCCAGGTAATGGTATTTCACTGTTCGCAGCTGTTTATTACTTTTAACGTTAATAAGCTTCAAATAGTAACAAACGATATTTAATAACGATATTCTATCATTTTAGAATAATTATCCACAATAATTATTTTTCTTACCTTCCGTAGAGAATATGCTGCAATTATAAGAAATTCTTTTTAAATTTCTTGAACGTATAAAAATGTTTCAAACTGAAATTTGAAATTAATTTGAATGTAGATGAAATGGTTTCTCTTTAAATGCAATTCAAAATCATAATGGAAATTAACATAAACTCAAAATAAGAACGTTACATTATATCACATTTTAACAATTTTATTTTGTGGCTAGAAAAATTATTCCAGAAAAAATTTGGTAGAGTCCCTGGTATGTTCTGGAATTTGGCTGGTTCCAGGTAATGGGATTTTACGGTTCGCAGCAGTTTATTACTTTTAACGTTAATAAGCTTCAAATAGTAACAAACGATATTCTATTATTTTAGAGTAATTATCCATAATAATTATTTTTCTTACCTTCCGTAGAGAATCTGCTGCATTTATAATAGATTCTTTTTAAATTTCTTGAACCAATAAAAATTTTACAAACTGAAATTTGAAATTAATTTATCCCTCTTTAATGTAGATGAAATTGTTTCTCTTTAAATGCAATTCAAAATCATTATGGCATTCAAAATAAGAACGTTACTTTATATCACATTTCAACAATTTTATTTTGTGGCAAGAAAAACTATTCCAGAAAGAATTCGGTAGAGTCCCTGGTATGTTCTGGAATCTGGCTGGTCCCAGGTAATGGGATTTCACGGTTCGCAGCAGTTTATTACGTCAAACAGTGACGTCATACTTTTGAGAAAAATCGTCTGTCTTACCCTTTAGAGAAAATTGTGCTATCTATTTTCCCATCGGGGCGCTGCTTGAAACTTTCGTTCCAAAAAGATGGAATGAAAAATTCTATCTTTCCGTTCAACCGAAAGATAATGCGACGTGGCACCACATTCACTTTCAAGACCTGTTTCATTCTTCCAGGGTGGTTTATAAAATATATAAAACTGATATCCAGAAAGAAAATCTCTATTCGAGTTTTCGTTTTATTTCAAATAGTAATCTAAACTCTATATTTCAACCAAACCAGTTTATTCCGGTTTGGTTGAAATATAGAGTTTTTAAGCTGGAAACAAAATACGGTTTCATCGAAATTCCTGCTTCTTTTTAAGTTTAGATATTTGTTACAGTTAGTAACTACTGAATATGTCAGTATGGTAATGGAAGCTAAGAGATGTATCAATACGCTGATTTAAATATTCCAGCTTCAGGTCATAATTTATTTAAAAGTAATTTATACATTTGAACATAACTGAGATTTTAAAACGCGAATAACCGATTTTTCATTTAATACAATTCTAAATTTAAAACAAAATTTGTTTATTGTCCTAAGGTATTATTTTATCTCAGAAGAATTTATCGCTATTTGATGTATATTTTAAATCAATCCTCCTTTTTTAAAGAAACCTCTCATTCGATTACCTGCTCTTCTCGTTACAAGCCCAAAAAAATTCCAAAAATCCTCTAAGGATCGTGTTTGTATCGACTTAGTGTATACAACACGGCAAAATTCCAAATTTTGAATTATGCATGACTGAAAGCAAGCAATAAAATGCATGGACAAACACACAAAGCATATAGCAAACAGGGAACCAGACAGTATTTCCACCCTCTAGTTTTTGAGAGTTCTTTTCTCTTTGATGTTTCCCAATCCTCCGGAAAAAAAGGCTTTTTTCTCCTTGGTGTCTGGCAACAGCAAATAAAATAACCAAGTGGGTCTCAGCTCAAACTGCAACTCTATTCCGGTTTGGTTGAAATACAGAGTTTTTAAGCTGGAAACGAAATACAGTTTCATCGAAATTCCTGCTTCTTTTTAAGTTTAGATATTCGCTACAGTTAGTAACTACTGAATATGTCAGTATGGTAATGAAAGCTAAGAGATGTATCAATACGCTGATTTAAATATTCCAGCTTCAGGTCATAATTTATTTAAAAGCAATTTATACATTTGAACATAACTGAGTTTTTAAAACGCGAATAACCGATTTTTCATTTAATAAAACTCTAAATTTAAAACAAAATTTACTTATTGTCCGAAGTTATTATTTTCTTTATTGTTATTAAATCCTCACCTGCCTAAAATTTTGTATTGCGTCATTGATCTCAGTTGGCATAAAGTTCGTTCTGAAGCAAGGCATTCACTTGAAGGCTAGCTATCCCATTTGTCCTAAGCCCGTTTTTTAAACCCATTTTAACCGAAAAACCAGCAGGAGTGGCCTCCCCGAAACTTTCTCGCATACGACCAATAATGTGGGGTGGGTAAACACCCAATGGGTAGGTAAATATTCTTGGAGTATTTACCCATGGTCTGGTTATTTTGAGAAAAAATTTATGAATGGTGATTTACAATGAAACATATCAATTTCATGAATTCCTGAAACTTAGTATTTTGCAAAATGAATTGCGTATGTTCCCAATTTTTACGCGCGCTGAGGTACCAGAACTTTATTTAACGTTTTTACTACGAACTCTTACTTCTGATATCATGCAAGATTTCACTATACCTTCCATCTGGAGAATGTCAGAACGAACTTTCGATTCAGGGGTTGCCATAATTTCCGAAGCGCGGCTCGCTACAATTTCCTTCGTAGACCGCCAAGGGCAAACGCCAACCATACTAACTTGAGTAAAATAAGTGAAACGCTCGCCAACACAGAGTCGTTATGTGCATTTTGAACTAAATATGCAATTTGAACACCTGTTTTTTAACCAATTTGAACGAAATTTGGGCACAGATCTATAATTAATGTTAGCATACGTGATACCAAGTTTTATTTATGTAAGTCAAAGAGCTTATGAGATATAATTTTTACAAGTATGCGATTATACAGACCGACAGACAGTCAGCCCGTTGACGGATTTAGCCCAAACTTTTATACGGACCTACATTCATGGCGATAAAACTGTGTACCAAATTTTATCCATCTAGTTATTCAAGTTTTTGAGTTAGAGTATTCACATGACCGCGGACATACAGACAGACTTCCCGTTGACGGATTTTGTCCAAAATTTGATAGAAACCTACAAATTATGTGTCAAGTTCACATGCCAACTTTCATCCCTGTATCTCGAATAGTATTCGAGTTATCGTGTTCACAGACACACACACAGACATACAGACACACAGACAGACATAATTCCAAAATTGTGTTTTTCGGGCTCAGGGAGGTCTAAAACGTGGAGATTCGTCAAAATCTCGAGTTCGAATTTTTTGACGATTACAATACTTTCTCTTTGTATACTCCGTATACGAGAAAGTAAAAATTACGCATGTCATTCACGTAGGCTCCAAAGTGCGCTACTGTAGCTCTTCGATCCCC
>BGPR01051968.1:0-10708 GCA_013235015.1 Araneus ventricosus
TAAAGGAAGACTGTTTCAGATAGCATTGCTTGTGTGTTCACAATTCTCCTAGGAGCTCCCGAGATAAACGATTCCTTTTATTTGTAAAATGTCTGACGTTGAAAGAAATTTCCGAATGATAAAAGCAACCACCTTTTCCCTTGACGGATTTGTTGCTTTTTTCAGTCTTTGGTTTATTTGTCCACTCTATAAGTGTGTCTCTACTGATAAGATCTACTTACCAGAATTATCTGTCAATTGCACAAATGAATAATAACTGGTCAAAGTTTATGGATTTGCTTTCTTTTTAAAATAAGCCAAATAATTTTACAGCCCAGATCGTGCGAGAACCTACAGAAATTTTAATGACTTGGTAAAAATTAATTCAGAAACTTCTTTGAAAGCATTTAGATAAACTAATCGAGATTCCTCCTAAACTGATAGAGTAGAATTCTTATCAGTAGCCCGAAAAGCATTTCACTCACAAGACTTCGTCAAGTACCGATAGTTCTAACCGCAAATGATCATCAATGGCTGCCATTTCATTTTTGACAATTGACAGCGCAGCGGGCGTCCCCTTTCTGGCATTGCGCTGAAGGAAAGGACGATTCCCTTCTGTTCCTGTGAACGAAAAAATAACCCCGGGCTTTGAGGCAACCAAATTCTCACTCCAACCGGGCTCAGAGGGTTAATTTATTAAAAGTTAATTAATTATATTTAACAAATTAAATAGTAATTAGTTATAATTTAAACAATAACGATTAAATTTTATTTGAGATTAATAATAAATTTAAAGAATTAATTCTTTCTTTAGAGTTGAAATCAATAAAAAAACATATTTCCTTAACGGATTCCTAGACCCGCCCTTGATCTATACTCCTCTTGCCCACCCGGCATGCGCGACTGGTGAAGACGAGTTGTTTGATGAAACATAATTTATTCTGTGCTACGATGCAAAAGAAAAAAAATTGCCCCGTGGAGACAAAATACTGTCTCATATCTAACAAATAGAATGATATATTTACAACCTTCAATGCAACTGATGTTTCTTGTAAGAATACTGGTAAATAAGTAGAATACTCTCTGTGTTTGCCAGGAACTAACGCAGCTACAGAACTTCTTTTCAGAATAATCACCAACACAGTGACAACTTTTCAGTTTAATGACCAACACCCCAATATCTCAGCTTCATTTCCGCTTTATTAAGATTCATACAATGAATGGACAAACGAAAGACAATATAACTATTATAATGATTGCTTTTGTTAATTCTAAAAATATGGGAACGCGAGGAAAGGACGATTCCCTTCTGTTCCTGTGAACGAAAAAATAACCCCGGGCTTTGAGGCAACCAAATTCTCTCTCGAGCCGGGCTCAGAGAGTTAACCAGTCAATAGAAGTAGACGTCGTAGTTAAAATGCGAAAGTGGATGGAAAACAAGAACCAAACTTAATCTATATTGCAAGGAAATATATTTTTTACCAGTATTTAATAATAATAACGTTTCATCTATGTGGTATTCAGCCCACACACCGTCAATAATGCTGTGTGGAGCCGTAGTTTAGAAGCAACGATTGGCAACGCTCTACGAACAAACGTCACGTGACTCGACGGATCTCTTCCCTTGTTAGCGACAGAACTAAGCCCGCCCTTGCGAAGAACATACGTGGTGCGACGGAGCGTGACTCTGAACTGCCGTGATGATTGACTTACTTAATTTGATGTAAAAGGGAAGGCACGGCCCTTTTAATTATTTCACTTTATATCTTTTATTTTATGTTTTATGCCGTCCTCCTAAGTGTTCCATTAAATGTCTTCAAAACCAAACCAACTGTTTTCTCATCTGTCTCACATGGGAACTAGACTTCCATACTACAAAAACCTAATACCACTAAAGTTGTTTCGTAGGATTACATATTTTTTATCAATACCTCATATCATTTCCGGGTTATTTAGTTTTAGTTATACATTTTTACCAATTTTGAAAATATGCTTAACGCACACCTGATTTTTTCCCTATAACTGTGTCTTGATTTTAAATTTTTGAAACATTTCCACCTTAAATTATTATAACAGCTCAAAATAAATATAAATAATTAATACAAGATATTTTTCGACAGTAATAGTGAAAGATAAATTAATATCTTCTAAAATTATTTTTATTTCCAAGTCATTTTACTTGGGGAAATATCTGCCAAAATTCAGGAAAGCAAAAATGTTAAAGGAATAATGCAAAGCTTCTCAGATTATTCCATATGATAAGATTTTTAAAATGTTACTGAAATAGCACAAAAATATAAATTAAATTTCACTATTTTTGTACCAAAGCGAAGTTAAATTTGAAAATATTACGAATTTGTAATTCATTTAAAACGCATTTCATAAAAGTTTTGAAATTTTTTTTAACATACCGTTCTCATCTCGAGGAATGGTGAATAATAGGCTATTTGCCAAGACCATAGATTTATTCCTAACGTAATTCTTATAACTCAATAATATAATAAATCGAATCAAAATAAGATATCCGAAATACACAATCTGCAACAATTAAAGTTCCATTTACCCATATCAAAAATCCAACATGGCGTCATTTACATTGGTTTTCGTTGCAAATGGGGAAGGGACTCGAAGCAGTTAATTCCAATTTCCACATATAGGAGAGCTGCTATCGTTCATCACATTTAAATATGAATCTTCTACATATCCTCCACTTTAGTTATGTCAAGAATAATACTTAACTTGACTCGTTCTAAAAATATTACAATTTTGTTAAACATTCAGATATTGCGAAAACTGTACAGTTTGTTTATTGGAGCCCATAGCCCTGAAGAGGGCTTAATTTCAAGTATTGCGGGGTTCAACTGCTGAAATTTGCTTGCTTCTCAGGACTATGACGACGTCGTGGAAAGAGAGTAAATAGTAGTTTGCATTTTTCTCACTTCCACAACTTTTATGATTCTCCTGCTGTATCCAACACTACTAATAACTCAAACTTAGATTTTTTAGCTTCGCATATTTTAATATTCACGTTTTCACATCCATTCGTTTTCATAATAATACATTTTTGTCAAACATTCAGATATTACGAAAAGTGAACAGGTTCTTTAATGGAGCCCATAGCCCTGAAGGGGGCTTAATTTCAAGTTTGGATTTTGTAGTATTGCGCGGTATAACTGATGAAACTTGCTTTCTTCTTTGGGCTATGAGGAGGCCGTGGAGAGAGAGCAAATCATAGTTTGCATTTTTTTCACTTCCACGTCTGTTCTGATTTTGCTGCTGTATCCGACACTTTGGCGTTAAGATAGGTACCGGAAGAATGGTTGTAATAAAAAGATTATGGTTTAAATTATATACATTTATTTTACATTATTTACACTCCTAACAACACAGAATAGCGCGGATACAATCCAGAACGACAACAACGTTGCCAGATACAAAACCTAATAATAAAATGAGTGGCTTGTCGCTAGCACCGGCACACCATCCCCCGTCCTGGGGAAAAATAAGTAGATCTATAATTTTCTAGACACAAAATCTTGATACTTAGCCGGGAAATGAACTCGCCGACCTGTACGTGTACGTATAAGTGATTTTTGAGGCAAAGGTATAGGTGATTTTTCAGGCTCCTTTGCTGAAGAAGTGGGAGTTGATGTGTCTACTCTAGGAGAGTCAAGTTTACTTTCAGAAGAGTTAACATTGTCCAACAAAAGATGAGCTGGTTTAAGTCTGTCAATAGCCAGAGTCACTTTTTTGCTCTAAGTTAATAAAGTTTTGCTAATAAGTTAAGGATTTTAACAGTAATAGCGAGAGATAAATTAATATGTTTTAAAATTATTTTTAATCCATATCACAAAGGATATAAATCTTTCAAAATTCGGGAAAGCAAAACTTTTAAAGGAATTATTATTCAATATTATATGCATTTTGAAATACTACTGCAATGGCACAAAAATAAAACAAAATTTCATTACTTCATACACAAAACAGATATTTTTTTTAAAATTACACAAATTTGCATTTGATTTCAAACACATTTGATAAAATATTTGTAAAACATTTTAAACATATGGTTCTCAACTGGAAGAATGTTTAATAATAGGTATTTTGCAGATATCTTCGATTTATTCCTAACGTACTTGTCATAATCCTCTAATAAATAATATCGGCATAAGATATCCGGAATAGACAATATGCAACAATAAAACATTAATTTATCCATACCAAAGATCCGACATGGCGACATTTAGGCTGCTTTTCATTGGACATGGGGAAGCCAAACTATTTTATTACAATTTCCAAAAAAAGAGCGCTACAATAATCCACCATTCGGAAGCGTGAATCCTCTGCATTTGCTCCTTATTAGTTACACCAACCAAACAAAAATAAAACCTACCTTAACTCGTCTTTTTGCCAAACATGGAGATATGGCGAATAGTGAAGAAGTTGTTTTCATTGAGTTTATAGCCCTGAAGAGAGTTTAATTTCGAATATTGATGTTGTATTATTGTGCGTATTCAGCCCCTGAAACTTGCTTGCTTTAAAAGGCGGTTTTTTGGAGGGTAAAACGTACATCGCATATTTTCACTTACATTGCTGGTCTTATTCTGCTTCTATATCTGACAGTACTAATAATCGAATCTGAGAACTTGTAGATTCGCATAGTGAAACATTCATGTTTTCATATCACATCCGTAACAAATGAAAAAAGAAACTAATTTTCAATTACCAGCCCAGGCATAAAAGCCATGGATTTATTTTAAAGAAATAGCCATTTTTTATATATATGGAATTGCAAGTTGCAGAAGTTGAAAATTTTATATAGTAGTTTCTGCAATATTAAAAGTGGCAATCTTCACATTCTTTTTCTTCTTGTAAAATATACATTTGATTTCAACATTAAAATGAAGCAGTACATTTTCTGGCCAACGGCATGTTAGCTGGATTAAAACTTTTTGAGAAAAAAAATGAAAACATATTAACCATAACCTTTCAGCTTCTGTTTTTTAATTTAAACAAAGTAATATCTCGAAGAGATTTTTTTCCAGATTTCACAAAAATTTTTATAAAATAAAATGTCGAAGCAATATATATTTGGATATTATCTAAGATTACAACAATGGAAAAGAATCACACAACAAAATATTTCTTTAAACACTGAAAGCGATTTGAGTTGCTTTGCAATATTGAAAGGCATTGACGTAAATTATGCTAAAAATTTATTAAAATTCAAGAAAATATTCTAGTTCAATTTAACTTATAGCATTGAAAAGATAATTCTTTGCACTTTCAAATGGTGTAAAAAAGATTTATGTGCTGTAATATTTCCGGAAGTTAAGGAATCAAATTAAGTTAAGGTTAGTTAAGTTAAGGAAGTTAAGGTTAAATTTTGCATTTTACCAAATTTATTGAAAAGTGAGTTGCTTCAAAACTAGCAATTTTCCATAGCTAGTTAACTTAAGCGAATATTATACATTGATAATATATATATTGAGGTTATATGTTATAATAATTATATTAATTATAATAATTTTTGTAAAATAAGAAGATTAACTATAATTCTATGTTAATTTAGAAATGTATTTGCAAATAATAAATTATATTTTCTGATTTAAATTCTAGATATCAGAATGAATTTATTTTAACATTTTCATATTATTTTGAATTTGAGCAGTTTACTTCTGATATATTTTTTATGTTTTGCTTAGGTAAGTTAATTGCTGTTATTTATGATCAAAGTAAGGAAAACTATGTTAAGTTAAAAGTGAAGTGTATTCAAATTGAATAAAATGAAGATTTATTAAAAATGCCTGTGTTTTAAGAAAAAATTCTTATCTTTGTGTGGAACTTTAGTTCTGGAAATTATAAATTCCTTTCATTGTCAACAGATTTTAAAATTTATTTACAGGTATTTTCTAGTTTTACACTATTAACTGAATTCCTTGTCATTGATTAAAAATAATTATATGTGAATTCTTCATTCCTAAGAATTACTCATGATAATTGCAGGATCTTTTGAAGAAAAAAATAGTTGTTATTTAAATTGATTCCATAAGAGATTTATTTAAGAAAACGCAGGTCGACTAAATGAAACACAAATACAAAAAGTACAAAATAAGTATTTAAGCATACCCTAATTCATTATTCCTTATAAAGAAAATTTTAAGGTCCATCTAAAGAAAAGAGTTTTTTATTTTATTTTCTTCTGAAAAATATACAATTTGTGTTTGCTTGGATCTTTCAGCTTCCTCGGAGGTAACTTTTTAAATTTAATTTTTTTACTAATTGGAAACATAAATATTTAACTGTTTCGTCGGATATTGTTGAGGAACGGACAATTTTTGTATTATTCAGAAAGTCTGCTAAACTGAAAGTTTCATTTGATGGTGGTCAGAACCGTTATAAGTAGCTTCTTCGTCAGAGTTCAAATTAGTGCCTGGAAGGCACAAATGAACTGTTAATTGTCTCAATCCGGTAGAGACCGAAGTTCGCTTTTCTCTTCACACTGGGAAAGAAATGGTTAGCTTTGATCTGATTTCCGGTGTTGTATTTTTAAGAGTGTATAAATTTTTTGTTCTTTCTTTTCTCCCTATTATCTTAATCAAAAAATGCAGACGTGAAGGACAGATGAAGGAATTTTGATGTTTTTTCCCATGATAAGTTCTGAAAATATTATTTCACAAAAATTGACTTTCAAATGCTTTTTAAAAGTTGCATGCCCGAACACCGTTTGGGCACGGCGAAAGGGGACTACCCCGATTTGCCCGAAAGCCGCTCTGGCAGGGCATTTTTCTAAGCCAATCCACTGATTTTCCCGTCTTCTTCATATTCTTTACTTTGCAATGTTTCTAGTCAATGGCTCTAGCAGTCAAATTAATGTTGGATAGTAAAAAATAAGTGTAAAACAGTTGTTAGGTATTTTTACGCCCAACAATGAAAAATTAATACAATCTATACTTGTAACTGTCTTGACTGCTGATTTGTATTTATAAAA
The DNA here is from genome assembly GCA_013235015.1 of Araneus ventricosus. Taxonomy (NCBI): domain Eukaryota; kingdom Metazoa; phylum Arthropoda; class Arachnida; order Araneae; family Araneidae; genus Araneus; species Araneus ventricosus. The sequence continues at coordinate 6,971 of BGPR01051968.1, forward strand.
TCAATTTGAATAAAAAATTCCTCATAACAAATGTGCTTACTTTTGGGTACAATATGGCAGAAAAAAGAAACTGTTAAGTGGTTAATTATATCAGTTCAGCTACCGTGCAGTCTTTTTTCTAAATACGATTTGCAACAATGCTTTTCAATATTGTGATAAAATTCAAACTGTTTTCATTTCTGATACAAAGTTTTAATAGCGTTTATCTTCCATTCTGAAAAACTAAGTCATGAAGAGAGAGTTTTTTGAACTTTTATAATTGAACAGATTTCGTCACGAGAAAACTTTTCAGCGATCTTCGATTTTTCTTAACTAAATGTTGTTTACGATATTTTTTAACGTGGGACCACGTTTCTCCCATTGGAGGAAGGAAATGGATTCACACGCCAAAACGCAACAAAACTCGGTATGGGACATCCTCTAAATCTCAATAACTACATACGTTAAAAACGTAACTAATATCTTATTGTAGAGATAACGGGTAACAAAAGAATTTCCAAAAAAGAAATTGAAGATCTGAATTGTAGGTCAGCGATTACTGAGTCGCAAAGTTGGGGGAAAATACGCATGAATTGGTGACGCGATCCTCTATGTCTCGGTAGCTACATACGTTAAAAACAGAACTAATGTCTTATTATAGAGATAAAGGGTAACAACTGGAAGTTACAAGAAAACTTACTTAACACTTTATATTTCTCTGGTATATACACTTACCACCTACGAAAGATTTTTCTGATGGCTTAAAAAAGTATTGTAAACGATAAATAAGATAAATGGATGCTTAACATTTGATTGAGCTACAATAATAAACCAGAAAAATATGAATTCTATAATTTAATTATAATTAATTTGAAGAGCAGTAAGTATACTTACAACGGACCGTTCACAGCGTGAGTGTTTTCGTAAGTATCAATTTTCAGCATTTGTCATTAAAATTTCAACTGACAGAATTTTTTTCAGAAATAGAACAAAGTCGTATTGTATTCCATATGTCAAAAGTGTTCTTATATTTAATTATCAGTATTTGTCATTGAATTCATTTCATTTAAATTAAACTTTCATTTTTAAAACTTAAAAAGAACTGTTGATGCAGTTAGAGTTTCTTGAAATTCGAGATATTCTTGTTAATGATCAAGTGTATATTTAGATTTCATTTTTGGTGTGATGAGTATTTAAATTCCGTAGTTTAGGATTTTTTTAGTTTCTTTCTCGCACAAAAAATGGATTAAAATTGTATTAGCTTCGAAAAGTTTTATTTCTACTTTGTAGTGCTCCGCCTAGCCGTCCCATTAAATGCAAAATGAACTTCAAAATTTAATTTAATTAAACATTTACTTTCAATTCGAAGCAATTTCATTGTTGTTTTAAATTACCTAAAATTAAGTGGTAAGTATACTTACCAGTGAACATTCTGAGATATTTTTACCCTTAGAGCTCGGTGGTAAGTATGCTTATAATTTTCAATTTCCTCTGAATTGTCTCTGGTAAGTAATTTAACACCCTTTATTCCATATATTAATTGATAAATCAGCAAACTTTTGATATTATTGCATTTACAACATGATCCTATCATAATATAACCGAAAGAACTTTATTTGGTGATGCCCCTGAGTTATGCGCCATAAAGTGTTAAACTTAGAAACTTCGAGAAAAAAAAAGTCACACGAGTCAAGTAGTCCTACGCCTTTAGCATCAGCGGCTGTTTGAAAAAACAGCCTCCCGTCATTTTTTTTCTACGGGCTTCCTTTTTAAATTATTGACTCATAGACTTAGTTAGTTATACCGGATCAAGTGTTATTAGTTTCAAAGGGTAAAATATCTACGGATAAAATGATATTTATTGTTTAAAAATAAATAATAATTTGTCGTGGTTTTTTTTCTCTTATCTTAATATATTTTTTTTTAAATTAATATAATTCAAGATATTATTTCTCATTGCTGAACTTACATTCAAGAAGTTTCCTCATTTCTACAAATATTTAATAGTTTATTCTTAATCCACTAATAAAAACTGAGGTAGAGGATGCTGTTTATTATCGAATTTTACCGATTTTTGGATAATGTGGTTAGCAGGTACTGTATCTTTGGATGAAACGTTATTTATTAGACAGTGTACATTCTGTTCAATTTAGTTTTCTTCTATAGGATTAACTGAAGAGACTTCGACGGAAATATTCATACATTTTTAAATTTAAATCACGTGCAAACAATGAGTATCGGAAAGGAAGTGAGAATGCAGTTATTTAAAATATTTAAGCTTAGCAGTAGCGAATCCGGGGGGGGGGGCTATAGGACTACAGCCCCCAGGGTCAAGTCAGAATTTTTGATTTTATTTCATTTCATCATTACAACTGTTTTTTTTTCTTAATTTCCGTCTTTTTAAAAAATAATAAAAACGTTTCAACATTACTTTCTGGCTTGACAGTCTCGAAAATTTTCCTGCTTTTCTAGTCATTTCACTTGTACTTGTAGCTTTGACGCTGTCGAAGACATTTTTTGGCTAGTTATTTCATTGTAAATTTTATTTTATCGAAAGTATTGTACTGTTTTTTTTAAGATTCTTACTGTCAGTTGAGTCAAGTCTGTAAAGTTAAAGAGTTTTGGTTTACTTTAGCCATGAGGTTTGAGATTCATCACGACGGTACAAAGTTTTATGACTTCAGCCCCCCCCAACCCGAATCATAGATTCGCCACTGAAGCATAGAAAAAAAGAGCAAAATAAATTAAATATTGAACTTATCTACATCGGTTTTAAACATAATTAGTTAAAATTCAAGTTCTCAAACAGATTGCTTAAGTAGTTGCGAGTACAAAAATTTGCTATCACCTTGCTGTCCGGATTCGAAGCCATGACCTTTTTTCTAGCAGTCAAAAGCTTTTCGATCAAGCCGCTCGGCATTGCCATGCACAGGTACGTTTCGTTTTTTCATTTAGTTACTTTCTTTGGAGCCTCATGGTTTGTTAAGAATTTTAATGACGACTAATTCTGCTTTTTACCCAATGTAGATTTGCATTTTGTAAATGGGATTATAGCAGATTTAAACTATTGATTTTGGGGGTTCCGTCATTTGCGAAGAGAAGTTTAAAATTTCCTGTACTTGTTAGTTAAAGCGACCACCGAGTTTACTTGACGACCTTCGGATTTCGCCAAGCGCGCATGTTCAGTGTTCTACAGTTCTGATCATTTCCGAACGGATTTCGTTAAGACTGCCGTTCTTCTCTACGCTTCTGTTGACTTTCTGACGAAGGAACGTTCTGAAGGGAGAGCTCATTTTGGAATTTTAAAACACTTAGATTCCCAATATTCAATGAATAAACGTAGCAACTAGGAACCCTCTTTGCTGAAAGCGAAGACGCTCTCACATCGGCAACCACGGTTTGGCAATGTGAGAACGCAACACAACAAAGATGCCTTCAATCTTGGCGATATATTTTCGTTGCTTAGCGGTTCAATCTCGGCGGCCACTATAACGTGCAATTACCAAATTTCCTAAAACATCTTTCGGGTCTTTGGAGATAATCAGGATCGGAAATTTGGTTTGTGTTGATAATTTGTCATGACGTTTAATTTTATGACTGAAAATATCAGTAAATATAGTTTCTCTACCAAATTCAATCAAATGATTTAGAAAGTTCTCTGAACCAAATTAAATGTGAAACAATAACATCGCATGTCTTAGATGAGGAACTTAAAATTCTCACAAAGTATCATTAAAATAGCGTTTCATAATCTCATGA
>BGPR01051969.1:0-10708 GCA_013235015.1 Araneus ventricosus
AATTTGGCGGTTTTTGTACTTACGTATTAACGCCAATTTGGCGGTTTTTAAGTGCCGCCAATTTGGCGGTTTTTGTACTTACGTATTAACGCCAATTTGGCGATTTTTAAGTGCCGCCAACGCCACCGCAGCTACAGATTTGGCGGTTTTTGTACTTACGTATTAACGCCAATTTAGCGGTTTTTAAGTGCCGCCAATTTGGCGGTTTTTGTAAACAAGATTGCTCTTTATTGGCGCATTACCGCCAATCTGTAGCCTCGGTGGCGTTAATACGTAAGTACCGAAAACAACATCAGGTTCACATGTAGCCTACATTTTCAGCAGCGAGTGTTATATTTTTTTGTTGTTGTTACGAAATTTTAAAAGAACACTGAAATTAGCTGCAGTAAATTTAAGCCTGAGGTGTTCCAAGATGAATTTGGTGGATATTCATTCGAGTTATGAGGATGGCTAGCACATTATAAAAATTAAAAAAATTATTTTAATGTAGTTAGAACGGTTTAAAATTAGAACCTTAGCCTATTTTTATATCATATTTTAATCAGATTCTCAAATAACAAAGATATTTATTCTAACATGTGAATAGAAAATAAATTTCTTTTACATTATTAATAATATTTTCCAGTTAATGCGTTGAAAGACCACATAATTTTAAATCGAAATTTACATGAATTAGTTTTTAGTTTAGTAATGAACAAGTATTTAGATAATTTACTAAAGAATAATAAAAAAAGGAAATACTAAATTCTCACCTCCAAGTAAGACATGGAGACATCATACATTTTGTTTTTCAAATCTACTTCTTTAAAAAGATCTTGAAGAGCTCTAACCATTATTCCAGGTTCGTCATCTACCCCTACCATCGTGTGTGTTTTACCAGAACCTATAAAAATAATTATAAGTAAGTTTTACCTGAAAGATAGTAAATTTTACTTTAGTTTAAAAATTCATTCATTTTAGAGACTTATTTAGTCAGTATTTACAAATTTATACTGATTCAATAATTCTCGTAATTTAGCATACAAGGCTTTATTTATAGCTTTGACGTTTTAATTTTCATTTCAATCCCATTTTTAATGTAATTGAACTGTACACCAAAAGTCATTTAAAATCTAAATATAATGGAATGTATTATCGTAAAACAGTGAAAACTAATTTAGTAAGATTTGCGATTAAATTCGTAGAAATTTTTACTTAAATAAAGGTATATCTGTGGCACCATATGCGAAGACTGTTTATTAAAGAAAACCATGAAAACTGATTTAGTAAGATTTTTGATTAAATTCGTAGAAATGTTTTTCTTAAATAAAGGTATACCTGTGGCACCATATGCGAAGACTGTTCCGTTGTATCCATCAACAACATTTTCAACCAAATTCTTCGTCGTCTTTTCGTAAACTTCCTCCTACAGGCATAAAAACAACAATAACGAATTAATAAATTATTAAAGGAAATTGATATTACCTCAAGCTGGCTTAAAATATTTTTTTAAATCGAATTTGAACAAGAATGCATTGTTGTCCAAAAGTTAAGCATAATTCGCAAGATGCGAAAAATTTGGAGTTAATATGGATACAGTGTTTCGGAATACGTTGTGGAGAATCGTGGGACATGCAATCGTCGGAACTCATATTTTAAAGTAAAGATTTGGTCACGAGAACTATTCGAAGATCCACAGGCTTTGGCATAAATATATCCACATACTTTGCATAAATATAGACATGCTTTTCCATAAATTTACTAGTGACAAGAATAAAAAAATGACGGGAGGCTGTCTTTTTCAAACAGACGCTGATGTTAAAGGCGTAGGACTACTTTACTCACGTGACTCTTTTCCTATTTTCAGTTTCTTTTGTAACTTCTGTTGTTGCCCTTTATCTCTAAAATAAGACATTATTTATGTTTTTAACATATGTAGTTACCGAGATATAGAGGATCGCGTCAGTAATTCATGCGTATTTTTGCCCAACTTTGCGACTCAGTACTCGCTGAACTACAATTTCGATTTTCAGTTTCTTTTGTAACTTCTGTTGTTGCCCTTTATCTCTAAAATAAGACATTATTTATGTTTTTAACACATGTAGTTACCGAGATATAGAGGATCTCCCATACAAGGTTTTTCATGGCGTTTTGGCGTGTGAATCAAATTCCTTCCTGAGATGCCAATGGGAGGAACGTAGTCCTACGTTAAAAGTTATTTTAATCCTCTACCTGGATAATTGGTTGCAATAAACATCCTTCATAATGTTGCTATTTCAAAATGCTTTTATTCATTGGGAGAGGAGTCGTACTTTTCAGTTAACTGAATGAGTTCAGTTATATCAACGACCCGTTTTGAAGAAACACGAGGGCTATTTTGGGAAAGACCTCGTAACTTTGAACCGCGGTCAGGTGACGAAGACGACACTTGGGCTGGCACCCCCTCTCCAAACTTCGCACCACACCAGAAGGAGGACGTTGGGTCCCTGCGTATGATTTAGCGTGCAACAGGACCAATACACGACGGATATTCAGTATAATCGGGTTTCGAACCTGGAACCATACGACCCCGAGGTGAGACCTTACCACTAGGCCACCACGGCGTTAACTGAATGAGGTAGAACTGATAAATACATTGTGTATTCATAAATGTTAAAGAAAAAAATATTGTGTAATACTGGGACTAAAATTTCTTCTTCGTCTGATGGAGCTTGATAGATTTAACAGTTATAATGACCGTTATTTAAATTAAAGAGATAAAATGTTGCCGATTATAATGTTGTTCTTATTCGCAATTTAAGTTGATTTTGAATATTTTAACTCTTTTATCCCAAGGCGAACTTTTTTTAGCTCCTTTAAAACCGAGAATTTTTGGTTGGAAAGGACATGAATTGAACTCTCCCAACCTGAGTGGTCATTTTCCCCGCCACCCCACCCCCTGCTATAACCTTATCTTAAGGCGCGCGGAAATGGGCTGTGGTTGGCAAGGATAAATGGATCCCCCTACCGCGCTTCCTATGCGATCTCAGAACATCACCTCCACTCAAAAGAAGCCAGCCACTTCAGACCGACCTTCGTCGCTGTTACGGGTAAATATTTAGACCGCCCGGGACCGCCTCGCTCGGTACGAGAGGGTTAAATTTAAAATAGTTTTGTAAGTTGTTTTCGATTATTTTAAATTTAAAATGTAAAATGATGGCAATTTATTGGGTATATCATTTTTATCATCTTTAAATACTTCGACTGTCAGATGTGTAGCAAATTAAGCTTAGAGATATGTAGTTTTGCATAGTTTTGTAAGTTGTTTTCGAAGATTTTAAATTTAAAATGTAAGATGGTGACAAAATACCTTGTAAAAATGCAACTTATCGATTTAGCATGGAATTTTATTGGATATATCATTTTTATTGTCTTTAAATACTTCGATTGTCAGATGTATAGCAAGAAGCTAGAAATATATTTAAGCTTAGAAATATGTAGTTTTACGTAGTTTTGTAAGTTGTTTTCGAATATTTTAAATATAAAATGTAAGATGGTGACAAAATACCTTGTAAAAATGCAACTTATCGATTTAGCATGGAATTTTATTGGATATAGCATTTGTATCATCCTTAAATGCTTAGATTGTCAGATGTATAGCAAATTAAACTTAGAAATATGTAGTATTACATAGTTTTGTAAATTGTTTTCGAATATTTTAAATTTAAAATGTAAGATGTTGACAAAATACCTCGGTGTAAAAAAGCAAAATATCGATTTAACAATATATTTTATTGGATATAGCATTTTTTATTATCATTAAAAGTGCTCTGAGATATATAGCAAATTAAGAGTAGAAATAGATTATTATAGGTATAGCTTTGTTTAATACTTCTTAAAAATCTGAAAAACATCCTTTAGAGAAAGCTCAAGAAATCACAAATCTACTAAAAATAATGAGAATTAATACTTGTATACGGAAATAATTAAAATTAGGAACAAAAACTACGCCAGCAAATTGAAGTATACTTCGTGTGCTGTTTCAGATTAATTATTAATTGCATCGCTATTTTCCGATTAACTTGAACCTATAAATATCTATAAGTACTGTGAGCCAAAAATTCCGATATTATAAATGATATTCATTAAGTTTTTGCCTCCACCTTACTGAAAATGTTTTCATAAAAATTCATTTCGTGACAAGACGCAAAGAAATTCACGTAGTCACAGAAATCCACGAATGTCAAAAGTCATGAATACTTGAATAGAATAAGTTTTCTAGAGAACTGCTGACATAGAAACGGTGAAAATAGTTCTCTAGTGAAAAAACATGAAGGAAAATTCGAGGAAATCTCGTTGCTCCTGGAAAAGAACTCAAAAATTTAATCTAAATGCAAAATGTTAAAAAAATGGACTTTAGTGCTTTTTGAAATTTCTAGCTCAAAATGATTTCAACATGCATGGAGAAAAAAGATAAATTAACATTTGATATGTAGTTGAATAAAATAAACCAGATTACACGCAAGACAGTTTATTTTTCAAATTGCAATTATAAATCTCTACTAGTAATAAAGGAAAATGTGTGTGTGTGTTGGCGCTCTACAGGTCAGATCGCTGGACTTAGATCTACGAAATTTGGCTCAAGCATACTTTGGAGGGTGGGAATGTGCACCTCGGAGCCCTTTTTTGAAATTCTAATTAGAAATTTAATTAATTAAAAATTAAGCGAAATGTTGGCGTTTTTCCTCAATAGCTTCCGAAAATATTGCGAAACAAAAATTATTTTTACGTCATCTGAAAGAGTAAAAAATTACCTTCCCATTAATATCAATTAAGTAGCCACACAATGTTTTCTCGAATGTTATTAAATTTTAAAAATATTTTTTGAAATAATTTACAACAATACTTTTCATTGTTGCAAAGCAAATCAAACCGTTTTCATTGTTTAAACAAATACTTAATTGCATAATTCTGTTTCATTGTTGTAATCTGAGATGATATCCTAATACATTTTGCTTTCATACTTTATTTCATCGAAAGTTTTGTGAAGTCTGTAAACAAAGCTCTAAGAGATATTGCTTTGCTTACATTAAGAAATATATCCAGTAAGCTGAATGGTTATGGTTGCTATGTTTTCGTTTTTTTCTCAGCATGTTTTAATCCAGCTAACATGCCGACGGCCATAAAATGTTCTGCGTCATTTTATTGTTGAAATAAAATGCATATTTTACAAGAGGGATAAGAAAGTGAAGATAGTACCGACAATATGAAATTCGAGATTACATGAATGGTCGGTTATTTGACTCCATTAGGGACATTTATGTAGACAATGAACAGAACAGGTGCAAGGCCACTAAAGAACATGGGTTAAATATCTACCACAATCTGAATTGTAAAAATACGATGTTAAGAGAACCATGAATATAAAATGATACAAGATTCAATCGAAATCATATTCCCGGAGAAAAAGCTGGTCGACGAAGGTGGCTAGTATTACATAAAATTGCGAAGAAGACAATTATGTGGCGGGTACAGAGTCGTAGAGAAAAAGTAGAATGTTTTACTTCAGCACAGAAATATTTTACATAAGAGTTATATATTAGAGTGATTCTTAGAATAGTTTTATATCTATAGTATAAATAATTATATTCCAATTTTAGAAAAGTGATTGGAGAAGACATAGAGTGATTTTAGGAATTTATCCATTGCATCCGATAGAATTACGTAGAGATTTCATGGGTCTTCCTCAAGACCCAGGACACAAATGTGGACCAATTTTACTCGTACGCAAGTGCCCCAAAAAGCTCTCTCTCTCTTTTGATATTGTTACAAACATGGAAAGTCGCTTCCCAGCAATGTCAGTCTTATGGTTGGGAAGAGAGTTTTACAGGGATAAATATGGGATGACTGTCAGTAACCACGTCTGGTCCCCTGACCTTAGAGACAAACTTGGCGACAAATTTGGCGACTTTGGCGACGAAATATGGGATCTCAAAGGTGCTGGAATCTTCTCGATATCTCTATTAGGAGAGGAGATACGCTTGAATGTACTAGATGATTCCATGTGATGTCACGGCCTGCCGGGGGAGACTATAAAAAGAGCGCTTGGATGACGGGGGAATGTTGACCGACTGCGATCGCCTTGGAGTAATATCCGCTGTGCGAGCTAGTAAGCTGTTAGACGCTGAGCGGTATTGAGTAATAGTGTTGATCCACTGGAACGACTTTAGAGTTTCGTCTGCAGTGCGAGCTAGGAAGCCGGTGAGCTGAGCGCTATTGAAAGTGCTGTTATTGTCTTTATTTGTGATTTGCTGACTTTGTGTTGCTAAATATCAAAGTGCTGAACTGTTATTACCTGTGAATTGCTGTCTGTTCACGTCGCTAATCTGTGCAAGATCTATTGTTTTCTGTTACCTGTGCTACGTGTTTTCCTGCATATTTGTGAATAAACCTTCATTCTCCATCATCCGGCGTGTTGGACATTTTACACCATACACCCACAGAACGATTTTTGTGACAATATTTTCTTGACACAAGTTAGTTTTCTTTTAATAAATTTAAAGATGGCCCTTTCCTGGGAAAATTGAGTACAAGAGCAAATCAAACTTGCGAGGTGGCTAAGGGAAATATGAAATAATAATGTTTAAAATGTTTTAATTTAAATTTATATATATCTAAGGGAAATGACGCACAAGAAATAATTTATAAACTACTAAATAGATAATAAAGCTCCTTTTTTTCAAATTTCTAGTAAAAAGATATCGTAAATCGAAATTTAAACGAAAATGAAATAAATAGACAAATATTTAATATCGTACTAAAAAGCAAAGAGGCATTCAAAAGTTAGCGTTTCGTAATGTAGATTGCAAATTAGAACTGCTAAATTTCAATATTATTTTAGCACTTCACAGCATTTATCTTTTTACTTCAAACCTATTTCCGGGTGGAATTCAATATTTTGCGTGAAATATCTTTTGTATCATATATTGACTGTTTTATATTGAATTTACTGATTACGAGATATTAGATATGTAATTTGATTGTAAAGTTCATTCGTAACTTTTCCTAAGATTTTAAAATATTAAAAGGCAGTCCGCCTAATAAATTTGCTGGTTAATACCAGAAATTATTAGGAATCTAAATTTTATATTCATGTTTGAAACTATTTCTCTTTTTTTTTAATAAAATGTTTTGAATAAAAATTCATTCAGTTTCTCGATTAGACAGTATTACAATACCGATATATTCAAGATACCGAAAGTACAACAGATAATTATCTGGACATTATTTGTCATAAAGTTTGCAGAAATAAACGCCATTATTCATCTCTACATAAAATAGAAATTTGAGTGAAAAGAGTTTTATCATAAATCATGAAAATGTTGTTTGCAGATAGAGACTAATAAGTTATTGGGTGATGAGCGAAGCCTCGTCAAGCATAAGAAGTCAGACGTTTCAAATTTGCATATTTCTTCGATTTGTCACAAAAAATTTGAAAGTAGAAGAGGCAAGTTTATTTACAAAAATCATCGCTTAATCCTTTGCGGCGCAAGGCATAACATTTTTTGGAATATTATGAAACAACATCATGAATGGGTTTAGCTTATTGTATAGACATAGAATCTACAATTTTTTTTTAAAAAATTACTTCATTCCGAGGGGGGTCGTCCCCCTTTGGGGTCACCTTAATACTTCGTTCAGTTACGTATGCGTATCTTTATGTTTTACTTTACTTAATGAAAGGAGTAGGCAGTTTTGAAACGTTTTCTCCTTATTAATTTTTCTTCATATATACGAAGAGAAGGCAGTTATTTGAAACGGGTTCCCATTCTTACATTTTACTTTCATACATGAAGAGTAGGCGGTTTGAAACGTGTCTCCAAGATTTTTTACTTTTCATTCGAGAGAAGGCGTTGCAAACGGTATTCCAATAATTTTACTTTTCGTATGCGAAAGAAAGCAGACTTTTGAAACGGGTGTCTCCACATTCTTAATTTTACATTTTCGTATACGAAGAGAAGGCTAGTTTAATTGAGCGGGTGTCTCCACATTCTTAATTTTACATTTTCGTATACAGAAGAAAGGCTTTGTTGAAACGAGGTGTCTCACATTCTTAATTTTTATTTTTTCATGTCAAAGGAAAGTGGTAGTTTTTTGAAGCAGGGTGTCTCCACTATCTTAAATTTTACTTTTGGTAGAGGAAGAGATGGTATTGCAACCTTCAACAATTTCCAATTCATTTGGATGAATATCGTCGTTTAGATCTTCCTGAATCCAAAAAAAAAACACTTTCAAGTCCTTTTTGTCTGTATTTGAACACGATAACTGTGCAGCAGCTCAAATTGACATTTGATTTGTGTTGCCAAAATTGTAGATTTGTATCAATTTTAGATCAATTCGTCGAAAGGAGACGCTTCTCTGTTTGTTTATCTGCGTAACGTGACACAATATCTCAAAAACGTGGATACTAGGAAGATGAAATTTAGTATATTTTTTGAGTCTGTATCAAATTTTGAGGCCAAATCCGTCGACTATTTGTCCTGATATCTCAAAACACAGCAGGTTAAGAATATGAGATTTCGTGAGTGGTCTTAACTGCCTCAATTGTATATCTGTATCACATTTTGGACTCAATTGGTCAAAAGAAAAAAAAGTCTAGAAAGCATACTCTGTTGTCTTCATACGACGAGAAGGTAACCACGAAACACCAAATTGTCAGAAGAATACGAGAAAATGGAGGTACCCTGCTGGTTTAAGTGGCGAAAGTCTAGACATGCTCTTCTTTAACAAACGGGTACCCATGGCCATGTGATTAAGGTCACAGCTTCGGACCGAGGGCTTCTAGGTTCGAAACCCGATTCCCACTGAAGATCGCCATGTATGTGGCCTGTTGCACGTTAAATCATACGATAGTGGCCAAACGTCCCTCGCCTGTGTGCTACGAAAATTTGGCGGGGGGGGAGTCCCAGCTCAGGCGTCGTCTTCGTCATTGGCTGTGGTTCAAAATGAAGGTCCGTCTAAAATACCCACATCGTGTTGCTTCAAAACTAGAGGTTAATATAAACTAAACGAAAACTTATAAACCAACAAATGTGATGCAGTCATAAATTCTCATAACTGTGAAATTACAGATTTGCCATCTGCAAAACAAATGTTTATTACTTCTTGTCGTATTATTACTCTGGTAATCTTTATAAAGTAAACAAGCTTTTACATTCAGAAACGATGTTTCTAATAACTGAGGCACATATATTGCTTTAGGGCATACATGCATCTAATACCAAATCTTTCGTCTTCTATTTAGGCAAGATATTTCCCTCTATTTTCTCTATGGGAATTTTTCTCTGATAATATAATAAATTAGAGTAATTTCAAGATAATCTCTTTTTAAACACTCGTAAATAACTTTTTTGTAATCGGATGATAAGTAATTTCTTATTTTTATATGACATAATATTTCGTCGCTAACAAGCAACACCACAATCCATTTTTACAAGAGGAAGAAAAAGAAATGAATATTTCACAACCAATAACAAGATCATTTCAGCATTTTTTTAACATTTGATATGAACATGCGGTCTCATGCTCATACAAAATGCGGAAAAAACAGAAATGTTCGTTATTGAAGAATCAGTTTTCCTTCCTCTATTAAAAAGTTGAAAATTGAGATAAGCGGTGTTGCTTGTTACCCTTGCGCACCAGTGTGCCAGAAGATGGCACACCCTAACTCCTCTCCTTCTCAGCCGTTAAATTCATCTATAAACGGAAAATAATAGGTTTTAGGATAGGGATAATAGTACTCCTTTTAGAATGTATACAGGGTGTATTGTAAAGCGGTTACAAACTTTCAGGACATATAAGTACAAGGTTTACAAACTTTCAGGACATATGAGTACAGCGTTTACAAACTTTCAGACATATAAATTACAACGGTTACAAACTTTCAGGACATGTAAGAGTACAGCGGTTACAAACTTTCAGGACATATAAAATTACACTAGACGATGGGAAATCACATAGCAATGCCTGGTCGGAAACGCTTTACTGACGCTTATAGTGACGACACAAAACACAAGAAAGACAGGACACTAAATAAGAGGAGAAAACACGTTTATTATTCTTAATAGTAAAAAACTAAGAAAAAAGAACATTAAAGAGACAACGATCTCATCAAAGTAGGTGTTCGAAATTACGTCCCCGGGCCGTAAAGCAGGCCTCATGTCCGGCGCATTATTGAAGATCGAACGTTAGCGAAAATACCGGGCGTGTCCGGACTTTCCTAGCAGCTGCCGCGATGCGTGCAACAGGTCCTCGGCACTGTTAACGGGGTTTCGTACACCAGTGACTTGACGTACCCCATAAGAAGTAATCAAGGCAGTGAGGGTCTGGCGATCGAGGCTGGCCGCTCTAGACCACCCCGACCCGATCCACTGCATTCCTATGGTGAGTTCCCATCGTCTGGGTGTACTCTATCTGTCTGAAAGTTTGTAACCGTTGTGATTATACCGTGTATAGCAGCCTTATCAAATTTCGTTTCGGAATAGGAATTATTCGAGATAAAGTAAGGATTGGAAAAATTCCTTAACTCGGAGATAAGAAATTTTTTCAGTTCTGGACGTTTACAATTTTAGAAATTAAGTCGAAATTTTTCTCCAATATTCTTGAAGATTTAATTTGTGATTTTCTGTAGATTCAACAATATTTTTTGAGTGTATCAAGGTGGCTGTGTCTAGAGGTTCTCAGATGAGAG
>BGPR01051971.1:0-10146 GCA_013235015.1 Araneus ventricosus
TATCATATTCAAAAACTATTTGCCTTTTCATTCCAAAATCAACTGTATAAAAAAGATGATCAGGTGAGTATGAATATAAAGTTTATAAAAACGTTATTTCTCATGAAATCAACTTCATTTACACTGTTATAAATAATCAACATTACGTATGAATCAATAATAAAAATTTAGTATAATGTAACTAATTAAATTGTAATTGTTATATTAGTTAGTAATAATGCTAAATAAATGACGGACGGTTGAGTCTAGTCTCTTCACTACTAGATTCTCAAAAATGACATGAAAGATATTTTTGTAATGTAACTTACGTTACATTATGTAAGTAACTTATATTAAATCTAACTAAATCAAGCTTATCAAATTGAGATCATAATTAGGCAATTTAGGCATGCTAATCAGTCTTATTCTTAGAATTACGATCAGTCATCATAAATATGATTAATCACGACACACTATCAAAACAACGAGTTTAAAGCTTCATTTTTAATATACTTACTTTAAATTATTATTTTGGTGAAACAATTATTAAAAAAAAATCGCTTTGGTTTTGAAAAAAGATCGTAGGAAACAAATAGTGTTATTTGTGTCAACTGCCAATCGACTTTACAGCTACAAATATAACCAGCGGTCGAGAAGGCCCTTTCTGATTCTACACTTGTCGGTTTTATTGTCAAGCTAACAAATACCATGAATAGAAGACAAGTATCTTCTCGAACTCTTCACTTCATGCAGTCATTTCCTTTAATATTTTCTCAAAATCTTTCATTTTGGTATTTATGTTATAGGTTTCATATCTTGCTGGATTTGCATTTGTAATTCTTTCTTTATGTCAAATCATTTTTTCTTCAATGACGATGAATCTAAGTTATTTTCTACTATATTATCTACGTTTTCGTTAACCCTATATTCTGATCCGCCTCAAACCGCCCCATTCAATAGAGACCGGACTCAGGCGGATCTGGGCGCCTGAGAGAATTTTACGGGAGAAATGTTGTCTCTTCTTCTGTACAATTGATCTCCTGCCACTTGGGTGTCGTCCTCCTGGAATTTCTGTAAAGAAAGGAAGGATTTCATCTGATTTTCGTGAACGAAAAATTTACTTTAGTTTTTGAGGTACTGGAATTCTTACTCTAGCCGGGTTCAGAGAGTTAAAGCTATCATCTTGAATAACTCTTTCTAAGATATTTTTTCATTTCTATTCATATAACTTTTTTTTTTTCGGCATAGTAAATGTAACATCATTAGTCTTGTATCATCGTCATATATATATATATAAATATTTGATTCTGGGTAAGTATATTAATATTCCTGTTTAAAGTGTATGTTCTTTTATCCTCACACGCAGTGCCTCAGGAAATTCAGTAATTTAACACTGCGTCTTGAGTAAGCAACTTCTCTAAAATAAAGTTTAGTGTTGTTTCCAGCAGTTAACAGGTCGAATCTCTTCTGTATAGTGCCTCTACAGCCAACTTAAATGGCTGCAAACTGTCAATCAGGTCTTTATTTTGACCATTCTAGGTCAAGCAAATTTTGTGTCAGATCCCATCAATCAAACTTTATCTATAAAATCAGCTTATGAAATCTTCTATCATATTGTAGAGGCCTTTCATCATGAGCTGTATGCGGAGTGTGGTAGCAGGAGAGTCAGCATCGAATGACTCCGTACGCGCCACGCATTTAAGTACCTACCATGCAGCAACGCGAGTATTTTTTTTTCAAGAAATCGGTTTCATCTATTTTTTTAATTTACCGGATCCGGTAGACGTCTAATTGCCGGATCCGGTTTTCCGGACGGTAACCCTAATTGTAGTATTATTTGATTCTTATCTTCAGGTGATGAAAGTGTGTAACGTTAAAAAGAGTTTTGGCTTACATGGGGTTACAATGTTTGACATCTGTCACATGATGTAAAATTCTTATGACCTCAGCCCCCCCCCCCCCAGAACCGGATCCTGGATTCGCCACTGCTAACCAGGGTATTGAGCTGAGCAGTCACTATCCCTATAATAATAATATGTAAAATATCGATTATAAAATACCATCATAAAATTTATTTATATGTTATTTAGAATGCTTTGAATAAATCTTTACATCCATTAGTAAGTATGTTGTATAATACGACAATAAAAGATAACAATATACAAGGAGTTAACAGCCCCATAAAAAAAATACTTGCTTTTGCCTTTGAGCAGCTATTATCAAGTAAAAGGCATTTTGTTTCATGCTATTTGAAATGTATCATTGCTCTCCTTTTGTACATTTTTACAATTCATTGAGATACAACACATAATTTCCCAGCTCTATTTCAATAACTGAAAATGATTATACTATATATATAATGATGTTTCGTAGGTAAAGTGTAGAGTATACATCTTGAATAAGAAGACAGTCGTTGCTGATCCAATCAATACTTTATTTCAGTCTCTATTTATCCATTTTAAATATGATAATGTACATAATATAGAACTTAATAGTTATATTCAGTACTTAGAAGCAAATCACTTCCACAATATGAATGAAAGTTGCGCGACAAGGCATGCTTTTGACGGAAAAGGAATCTATACAGAAAAGGAAAAGGGCTGCCATACAACATGGTGGTTTATACTGGAGAAATGGGAAATTCTTTACGACTGTAAGCCGTATTAATCGGACTCTTCCAGTTACAGTGAGCTATTTTCTATACCTAGAGCTTGGAAACTTACTCTGAATTAGTTAAGAAGGTTTTAAATTATTAAAATGTTGGTATTATATATATATAAATAACCTATAAGTTACGTGTGGTACAAAAAAAGTTACACCTTTTTCTATCTGATGGAAACGATCGGTTTTTTCAAACAAACCAGTAGCCTCGCTCAATAGTTGTATAAATAAGAAATAGCTGGTTATTATTCTAGTCCCATTATCCCCTGGGGCGCCTGAGAGTACCACTGAGTAGAGGCTCGCCGAGGAAATAAGCTGGAGACTGCCCTTCAGGGAGTATAGAATGGCGGGGTTCACTGATTCCCATCAGTGATAGTAAGATACTCCTTCTGAGAGAGGCTGGCCTGCCCAGGATTATCACTTAGGACTCTGGCCGAAAGTGTTGACCAGGAGTTGGGCCTTAGAAGGGGTTGAGGCCATAAAACTTTGTAAAGATCGTGGAATGTCGTAAACTCCTAATTTATAAATAAGCCAAAAACACTTTAACTTTAGACTTTACCTCATCTAACATTAGAATTATAAAGAAAGCGATATAATACTTTCGAAATTTTAAAAAATAATAGTCAAAATATTTTCGACTCACTTCAACGCTACTAGTCAAGTGATGGACTAAAAGAAGAAAAAATTTGCAGGACCGTCCTGGGCCAAAAAGCAATGTTGTCAGGCGTTTTTGTATATTATCTTGTAAAAGGGAGATTAAGAACAAACAGAATAGAGGATTATAAATAAAATCGTTATTGAAGGCTGCTCCATAGATCCCCGATTCTAGCTTAGAGTACCTCAAGTTTGCTTTCTTTCAGGTTTCAACTGATATTTCATTTGTGCACAATACTCTTCTCCAAAAATGAGTTTAAGATCGAGAGTTCAATAGAAATGAAACCTTTGGATGAACATTCATAAGAAGCGATAGTAGAAATGAAGTGATGGGTTACAATAGCAGAGAGAACGTTCATATGTAACGCGCAAAGTAAGTCGGCGACTTGGGTTCTTTTCTAAAAAAAGTTCTATTGAAAAAATTTAAAAATTTTATCAAATCCTCCTCCTTAAAAGTTCAAAATCTCACTCAAAATAAAATTCCAAACTACGATATAAATGACAGTCGAGATCACAAACCCCTTGTTTCACATTTAATCTATGTGTTCCGATAGCATAGTCATCAAGGCATCAATCACACTCCTAACCCCGGGTTCGATCCTTGACTAATAAAATTTTCCCTCGAGTGCTTTCACTCGCTGTCATTACTGCCTTCTGCCTCCCATAATTATCTCATCATTTTAGTATGATCTCAATCACTTAATTTATTCTTAATCCTTGAAAAATAAAAACTTTCAAAAAAGTCTTTACACATTTTTCTTTCTAATATTATTCATGTTGTTCCTTCTACAAGAATCACCCATCTTTAGGACAAAACATTTATTGACGCATACAGGGACATATAAAAGACAACATTACAACTACGCACACAGCAAGTGAGTAACATTCTTACGACTCGAAGAAGGAATGCACTAGGGAAATTGTTCCTTCGGCGCGAGTACTTGAGGGCGAATTAAAGCTTGTTTCTTCTTCACGAAGGATTTCAAGTACTTCATCTATAGACTTGTCACGTTGAGTTTTCAAAATGTCTCGTACTTTAACAAATTTACCTCCTAAACCACGAACAGTATAATAGACAAGCTCCCGAGGTGAGACATCTAATCCTAGAGAATGGCACTTGGTAGCTATACACCTTTCTCTAGCTATGTAATCATTCGCCAATTCGTTGCTGTTTATTTGAAGATTTTTGAGCTCGTTACCCGCATCAATTTTGCGGTCTTCTGTCTGACCAGTAAATGTAGACTTTATTTTGTCCCAAAAAATTTTGGCATTATTTTCTGCAGGGAACTGTAAGGCCTGTTCGTCTGAAAGCGACAACTTAATGTAAGCCTTCAAGTATTCGGATATTCTTCGAGTATTCTCTTCTCCGGAGTATTTATAAATCACCTTCATTTGATTCATGCATTAACTAACAGCTATAATTCCCATTTACATCAAGCCATATCTGTCAGATTTATGGGGTTTGCGGCCCCAATGAACCATAACCCCTCTCATTAACTACGGGCTTGCATAGTATTCGGTTAAAAAATGCGGACAACGGTGACCAGATGTTCTGAGCGGGATCAGCTAGTTCTTTGTTAAATTTTGTCGCACAATAGCGCAAGAGTTGATTCCTTCAAAACGGATCTTTGCTTTTCAGCCACTGTGTCTGAAATTCAACATTTGTTTCTAATTTTGGCGCAGAGTTGATAGAAGATGGTATAATGTATTGGGGCCAGTGGCGGATCGTTCATAAGAGCTGCAGTCCCCCCCTGAAATTATTTTAAAAGATTGTATTTTTGTTTTTATTCTGATTGACTTATTTTTGGAAGTGTGTAAGAAATCGATCTGAATATTTGAGGACACGACAGTCAAGCTGAATAAAAGCTTATAAAATCAAGAGTCTTGAGTCATTTCTGAAGTAGATTTAAACTCGTGAATTCAAGGATGATTGTGTCTTTGTTAGTCTTTTGGGTGGGGATGGAGAGAGATTGTTTCTGAGTCCGAGCAAGAGTCAGAATTTGTAACATTGTTTTGGTCTTGCTGGAATTTATTAAGGTCTTCATGTTCTATTAGAAAAGACATTAGTCTGCTGATTTTTAGTCTTGATAATTCATTGTCTCGTAGATTTTGCCACCAAATAGACATTAAATCTTCTCTTGGTTTAGTGAAGTGGAACGAAGATGTTAGGTGACAAAACGTCGCAAAATGAAAGGGCGTTCCTATTTCCCCACAGGCACATAGATTTGAGTTATGGAGTTTAAACCTTTTTAGGTAATTTGGAAATGGGCCATGCCCTGTTGCAAATAATATTTGTTTGCTTTACCAAGATGCTGGGTTTGTTGAGACCTTCGGAATGATGTTGAATACTGGTCTGCCAGTTTCACCAGTGGTCCATTCATGTTGCCATTTATAGATTGCTATTTTGTGAAGGATGTTCTTCAGGTGACTTTTTAGAGCTGAGATGTTATGGAAGTCGCCATTTTTTGTTGCATTTTTGTCAAGTTGGTCCGCCATTTCGTTTCCAAAAACGCCAGCATGAGCTTCAACTCAGCCTAATTTTAGAGAGGGATTTTTGAGAATTTCAAATTGTGTGTCTTGAACTACTTTTAGTCTGGATTGGAAAGAGGATAAAGCTTGTAGACCTGATTTGCTGTCGCTCCATGTTGTTTCCTGGATTCTCTTAGAGTTAGCCCATTCTGTTGCTTTGTTTGATGTTAGTAATTCGGCTTGAAAGATTGAGTTAAAAGATCGGAGCTTGGCCATCCACTGATGTATTTGAGTATTACCTTCAAAAACGTAGAAGACGCAACTTGCTTCACCATCCAATTTTGAAACATCTGTAAAGATTTCAACATCAGAGGGAGGAAGTTGGCCATCGAGTGAAATCCTACTGTCCAAGTCAAAGTCGGCTGGGTGAATTTGGAGCAGTGATTGTGAATGTTGAAAATCGATTTTGTTGAGGTTTGTTCAAGAACGGTTCTTTTTGAAGAGACCAACAGAAACTTTAATCGATTCCATTTCGGCTTTTATGTGAAGAGGCAAAATGCCTTCTGTAACTTGTAGGACAGCTGTTGAAGTAGTTAAGGGTGCCCCAGAGTGTTTAATAAAAATCTCCTTTGTATAGAAGATATTTGCCTTTTCTGACCAGATATAATTCGCTTGGCCCAGGCTGATGCTCCGTAAAGGACTATACTTTCAATGATCGTTTTATAGATTTTCCATCTTATGCTTTTTGAAAGGCCCCAACTGTTTGCTGCGACGTATTTAAGTTTTTGAAAAAGAAGAAATGTTTTATTTTTAATTTCCTGGAGATGAATTGCGAAATTGAATTTTCAATCAATTAGAATGCCGAGATATTTTATAGTTGAGCTTCGTTTGAGGCCATCTGATCCCTGCGGACCAGCGGGGCCATTTCTATTTTTATTGAAGTGAAAATATGAAGACTTTTCAGTGGAGAATTGGAGTGATTGGGGATCTGTGCATGCTTTGAAAATAGATAGTGCTTGATTTGCCAATTATTCAACTTTTGCTTTGGTGTTTGCTTCAATGAGGAAGATGGAATCATCTGCAAATGCTTGGAGATGAATTCTCTGGGGCCAAATGTTTTAAAGAATTTCATTTGCCACAAAGTTCCAGTAGGCAGGATCAGTGCAGGAACCCTGTGGGCAGCATTTATATTGTGGTAGTGTTGCAGGGCCTAATGGAGTATTGATGATAATTTGTTTACTAGTTAATGCATCTACCAGAGTTGTTGGAAGGATAATTAATTTTGTGGAGGCAATTTTTGATTGATTGATACTGTAAATTATCGAATGCGCATTTTATGTTGATGGGTATGAATAAAGCATGATTGTTGGAATATCTAGCTTTTTCGATTTTTACCTGAGTTTCTGCGATGTTGGAAAGATAATTGATTTTGTGGAGGCAATTTTTTGATTGAGTGACACTGTAAATTATCGAATGCGCCTTTTATGTCAATGGATATGAGTAAAGCATGATTGTTGAATTTCTATCTTTTTCGATTTTTTCTAGTAGGTCGATTATGGCTTCCTTCGATGATTTATTGACTGTGAATCTATACTACTGCGGATTTTGTAAGTTATTCTTTCTAAGATGGTGATTGAAGCGTTCTAAGAGAGATTTTCTAGTATTTTCCAAAGAGTTAGCAAAAGTGAGACCGGTCTGTAGGATTTGACTTCATTTTTTTGTTTACCTTTTCTGAGAAAAAGAACAATAATTCCTGTTTTGAGGGGATTTGCGAAGCACTGTAAAGAAAGACATTTATTGAAGTATGAGAGAAGGAAATTGGGAAATTTCTCGAATACGTTTTTCAGATTTACAAAGTCAATCACATCCAAACCTGGTGCCTTTGGAAAACTCTTTTAAGTTCATTAGTTATAAATGGTTTTTCTGTGACATATTGTTGAAACTGGTGACGATGAAAGAGATGACGTGATTGGGGGTATGGTTCCTGGAGAATTCTATTTGTCATCTGTTTCGAATCGCCTTCCTCTAAATGACCTAGGACTTTGAACAGTTCAGAGGGATGAACACTATCCCTGATAACTGTTTTGTATGGGGTTCCATAAGCATTCGTCGTTTTAGTGCAGAGATTTCTAAAGGATGATCTTTCTGCTTTTAGTGATGATTTCTTGTAATTCGCTTTTGTGAGTGTGTTGTTGATATTTTTCTTGTTCGGCACCTGCTGTCTTATTTGTTCGATTCTTAATTTTTTATATCAAAGTCTTGGAACAACCAACAGAGGTTGTATTGTCTTTTGACTTGTTTAATTTTGTAAGATCTTTCAAAAAACCTGTAATATTGAATTTTGAAGGGTTATCGTAATTTTGTCCAATTAGTCAAAGAGGCCCTCGCAAAAGGCGGCCCTTTCTTTCTCCCTAAGCCACTTTCATACCTGAAATCTGAGATAAGGTCAGCTGCTTTAAGCATCTGGTAAGACAACTGGGATAATGGAGAAACTGGCCGGATTACACACGATATAGTGCTTAGGGTCTTAAACAAGCCAGTAGAATGGAATAGAGAAGAGCTAGTGTTCGTTACAGGACACCGGACCTTCCCTTCATACCTTCAATCTTCGAACACATGACAACTGCTCGTACGGAGAAAAAGAGAGATCCAATGCACTATGCCACAAACTGTCGCTTTACCCTCTCCTGGCATTTCCAAACTCCTACAGTGTCACTTAAATTACAATGGTTGAAAAACATTCTCACAAATAATTTATCAAGAACCCGATTTCGACTGTTAATGCGCTTCATATGTGATGAGAACAATCTCATTGTAGAGGATAATAATTGAGCTCGCTTCCACCCAGGCTGACACACACATGCGGCTACTTATTACTTTTTTCTCTCTATGTATTTTTATTTTTTTTCCATTTTGTTTTGTATTCTATGTTGTTCTGTCCAGTGTATGTTTCTTTTTTCGTTGTTATTTGTTTTTGTACCTGTTATTTGTTTTGTCCTTTCTAAAAAAAATAAAATTCACCTCTATCCATCCAAACTGGAAAGGAGCCAAATGGCTCTAAACACTGGGATGCAGGTGGTGTAATGTAATGTAATGTCATAATTTTGCCTAAATTTTCTCTTGAGGAACGAGAGTTAATTTCATTTTGAATGGATGGACTTTGGGAATCGAAGAATTTAAGGAAGTTGCTGTGTCCACCGTAAGCTGTTTTAAATCTAGAATATGTATGGGATTGAAATTTTGCATCATTATTCTTATTTATGAATTTATGATCACTTAATGATATGTCTACAAGAATTTTCCACGAGAAGGCATTTGTAAGTTGTTGACCACGAAAGAGGGAAAAGTAGGGCCATCCTTCTGCATTGATAGAGTTCTTGCAAGTTAAATAATATTATGCGAGAAATCATTTTTTTAAAATTTTTCTTGCATTAAACATGTGTTTCTAATTTTGGAGACGATCACGCCATTCTTGGCATAATACGTCACCGTCAAAGTCGCACTCGATTGGTTGAAATTCCGTTGTCAACAATTTTTTTTGTCACTATCGTCTGCTTTTTTAAGGCAATGGAATACATTCCAGGGTGAGAAAATTCTTGCCCGGCCGGTTGGCTTCATGCATAAAGGTTTTTGAAATTTGTAATTCTCATTTAACAACGGAAACCGCGGAAGATACTCTTCCATCTCATAAGGTTTTAAGGGAATCATTTGATTTTCAAACACATGTGGTGAGTAGAATAACGTAATGGGCAGTCTGTTATGGAATCAGTTGACTATCACAATTTTGTTCACAGTTGATACTGATCATTTTAATGATTTTGCACCAAATCTTTGAATTGGAGAATTTTCTTTTAACATTAAAGATCTCAACTTTGCAATATTCGAAGAACAGCGTTTTTCTTTTGGTACATATATGGCACAATTTTTCCACTTGAAGCCATACTTCGACGATTTTTTTTCTTTATTAACAATACTAGCCGCCTTCGGATACCAACTTGTACGCCGGGAATATGATTTCAACTGAATCGTGCATTATTTTATATTCAGTTGTTTCTCTTAACAACGTAATATTAAACTTCAGATTGTGGTAGATATTTAGCCTGTGTTCTATTGTGACCTTGTACCTCTTCTGTTCATTGTCTACAGAAATATTCCTAATGGAGTCAAATAACTAACCATGTCATGTAACCTCTAATTCCATGTTGTTGGCACAATCCTCATTTTCTTATTCCTCTTGTAAAAAATGCATTTGATTTCAACATTAAAAAGATGCAGCACATTTTATGACCAGCGGCCTGTTAGCTGCATTAAAACATGTTGAGAAAAGAATGAAAACATAGCAGCCATAACCATTCAGCT
Organism: Araneus ventricosus; assembly: GCA_013235015.1. NCBI lineage: Eukaryota > Metazoa > Arthropoda > Arachnida > Araneae > Araneidae > Araneus > Araneus ventricosus. The sequence goes on from BGPR01051971.1 coordinate 10,123, forward strand.
TACTGGGTATATTTCTTAATGTAA
>BGPR01051972.1:0-10707 GCA_013235015.1 Araneus ventricosus
ATTCCTTGCATGATGATTACCTGTTTCTGTGCGCTGAGGGCACTTTTCGCGCTCTTTAAATGTCAGCTGTTAAGGGGGTGAGGAGGGCGCCCGGAGCGCCCCAGGGGCGTTCCCCTCCGCACACCATCTGTCAGTCTGGGCCGACCGCGGGACATCATCACGTGGAAGCGTCCACTTTCCCCGGCGAGGGCCTGCCGGTGACAGGTGGTCGTGCCTCTATCTTCACCTGCGGCTGGGCAGCTCCGCTCTCCGCGTTGTTTATGCTCGCGGTGTGGGAAAAAAAGTTACGAATTCGGCGCAGTCATAAAACTGGGCCTTCCTTGCGAACCGGGGGTGGGGTGGGTGCAACAACTTGTCTGATAAGGAAAGGATTATGTTTAGGAACAGAGTTGGTATTGTTCTGGTTTCGGATTTGAACCGATGTACAGTCGGACCTGTATTTAACGAACCTCTATTTTGCGAATTTCTCCATTTTGCTAACTTTTTCTTGAAACCAAGAACATTTTGCAAATTTCTTCGTAAAATAACCTCCAAATAGCGAAGTGCATTCTCTATTTAACGAACTTTTTCTTGTGATCTAATATTTTTTTTTCTCCCTATTTCTCAAAATATTTCTGAACATTTCAAACTTATTCTTTCTTTTAACACATTTTATGGTGATCAATGACCTTGACGCTGGAAAATGTCAAAGCGAAAGTGCTTGGGCATCGAAGAAAAAAATTTAATTCTTCATGAGGTGGATAAAGCCGTGAAAAAAAAGGATATTGCTTTAAAATTTGGTATTCCTCCAAATAGCTTATCAACCATAATAAAAAATCGTGATAAGATACAAAATTATGATTCATCGAATTCTTGTTCAAAACGTTTAGAAACATGTGTCTATGAAGATGTGGATGAGGCAGTTTTGAAGTGGACAGTGTGAAAAATAAAAACAATACAGCGATGAAGACGAAGATTGAAATGATCATGATGCAGAAATCAACAAACCTTCGTATGATGAAATGCTAAAATTCATTAATTTTAATATAAAATTATTTTTTAAATTGAAAATGCAGTGTATTCCCGGACAATGCTTTGCTTTATTCTTGTTCTCTTTGCAGATTTCCTTTTGATGGGTAAAATATATAAAACAAATAGATATTAATTTACAAAATAAAGGTGTGATTAATTACTTTTTAATAATATTTAGTGTTTATGAATTTAAAACCTGTTTCGTGTAGTTTAAAGTATTTTAAAAGGTGGATCTCTATTTAACGAATTTTCCATATAACGAACTTTTTTTGGGGGATTTAGCCACTTCGTTAAATAGAGGTCCGACTGTATTTTATATTGGAATTCAGAAAGACCCGTGTCTATTATTTGTTTACATACAGTTTACCAACAATTTAACTGTTTATGACGAGTATACTCCTCATAAAAAAAGTGCACAATTTTGTGTTATGGCGAATATATTCTTCATGAGTAAACAGTAGTGACAATTTGCAGTTTAAATTGCAATTTTGGTGAAAACTAAAATATAATATTTTGATAGTATAATAGTTTGAAATATTTTGAGGCCAAGTCGAAATAAAAGTTTATAAATAATAATTATGAAAGGACCGTATGTGCTATGAATTATTTTTTCGCAAATGTATTGTCTATTTTTATTAGTCATCGCTGAAACAATCGTGGATTCTTTTATTGCTTTAGCCTTTGCAATAAGTGGCGCACTATATTTTTGTCTGATTCGAAGAAAGTGAATTAGTCTGTATCAATCCGTCACCAGACCAACAAGTACAGTACATTACAGTGCAACGGAAGAAGATGAAGTAAAGTTGTGCAGAAAAATGTTGTAAAATGAATGAATGTGAGTAATAAAATAAAATAATAAAGTCATCTCATTACAACTTAACTCCAAAACAAACATCGTCATCGCTTAATTCGTGCGACGCAGTTTAGATGCACATTTTGCAAAGACGTCGAAACAGTTAACTGGTTAAATCTATAATTACGGTAAATCTTTGAATTTTAAATGTGTACCACTTTTTAGCATGTCAAGAAAAAAAACGTAAATCACATAAAAACCGTTTGAGGAATTATTTATTTTACCATTAAAAAGACGGAATTAAAGCAACGGTAACTGTTCGAACACGACTTTTTATGTTTTGTAATTGCGATTTTTTAATGCATTGGCCTTATCTTGAGCTTAAATTTAAAATAACTTTATTTAAGGAAAAAAATTCTTGTACAGTATTAAAATATTTGCAAACACACAGAGGTTGTGGCATCTTAAAGCAGCGACTTCTCTGACATATGATGAAATAATAGCTTCGATTCCCTTCTGATTTATAGCATTTCATTATTTATTTTGAGTTCTCTCTCTCTTCACAGACCTTTCTTGGAGATTCTTCCTCTTTTCCAAATATGACGTAACCGGTGATCATCTAAATCATCCGCCAAAAGCCCTCGTCAAAAATACCACGCTACACTCGGTGTCGTGGCGAGAGTAAGTAACGTCCGGGTCATAATAAGATTTTTGCTGGGGTTTCGTCCGGATATCAAGCTCACGTCCGGACTAGTGTCCGGATCTCCAAAATGTTCGGATTTGGGCCAATGAATGCGGCGAGTAAGTAATTTGGTTGTAATTGACAAAATCTAGCGTATTCGAAAAAGCTAATGACATTCCTCCAATGAAAGAAAATTTACTGTCCACATCCATTGTTGCCGAGAAAGTGGATCAAACAGAAAGTGAAAAGTATCGGCAGTGTTTTCGTTTTGCATTGATATGAATTTATATCACCGAACTTTAATAAAAATTGCATCTTCTTCGCATTCTGATGTCTTAAATTTGTTTTCACTTCTTCAAACTCTGTGCTATTTTTCAATTCCAACTATTAGTTGACACTCTCCCTATATCTTGTTCAAATTTTGCAATCGATTTTCAACTAACTTCCCGATGAGCTGGAGACTCGAAACTTTAAGCATAGCTCACAACTAGATGACGATGCAATATTAGTTCGCTTTCTTGCCTGTCTTTTCATATTTTGCATGACGCATGCGCAGTTCGTTTTTCATTTTATCTCGAAAACTATGAACAATACAGACTTGGTTCTTGGGTATACGGATTGCCCATGGGATCATCGAAGCACCCCCCATATTTTAGCCATATTGTTGCATCTAATATAAGAACACATTTAAAGAATTGATCAGGCTCTCTGAATCTACCCGATTCTCTTGTGGATCTGATGCGAGTCTCTCAATAATGCAGCCCATCTTGGCAAAAACTATACTTTATTAAAACATTAAACATTATATAAAACCAATGGAAACAAGAACGACAATTACTATTGCAGCATAGCTACACACTACTGAAATAACGCCCACAATCCGGGCCTTTAAAGGAAACTGGCAGTTTCATTATCTCGAAAACTACCACTCAAGTTCAAATCCATTTAATAATTTCATACATAGTAGGAATTGACTTACATTTTTTTTTATATTACTTGTTACCTCAGTCATCAGTAGAATGGCGTAATTTTTTGACTCCATGGATCTCCCTCCCCCCTTGGCACCCCTTGTCGCTGCGCTACGTTTGCGAGCGATGAAATGTGAGTAACTGATCAACTTCGGGTATGAGAAGCGCGCGCCAGCCATCTCTCTCATTTGGACGTTGTAAGCAGGCACGTTCAGTGGCGGATTTCCGCACAGGCGTTAGAGGTGGACGCCTCGTGCCTCGAGATAGTAGGGGGCAGGCCCGGCCTTAGCAAGTGTGGGGCCCAATTGGAAACAATTTTTCATAGCCCCGATTTCCCAACGATCTTGCATCAAAGCCGGTATGTCATTAGCATTTAAAATAAATTTAATTTTAAGAAAATAATTTACATTAATTAAAGTTTAATTAATTAATTAAATTAAAATTAATTTTAAATTTCATTATGTCATTTATTATATATTAATAGATAATAATTAATTTTATAATTAATTGTTAATTATTAATTAATTATGTAATTATTAATATATAATTAATTAGGGAGTCAAATACAACATAAAAATTGCATTAACTGCCTACCAATGACCTTTCTCATAACACTAGCAACTTCAAAAGACTTCAGAATGCAAAGAAGATACAATTTTTATTTATGCTTGGTAAATCAAAATTACAGCAATTAAAAATAGAATATACTGCATTTTTTTTACTTAGTTTTAATATTTAATTTGATCTTGAAGCATTTTATTCTTAAGTATTTTAAATAAAAAAATGTATGTTTAAATAAGGAAATGCCTTTCCTCGTTTGATGAATTTTTATAAGGCATTATTATAGAGACCAATTATATATGAAATCACAGAAATTATGGTCTAGGCCTGGGGTAGACAATCTTTCAAGCCCCTTGCTCAAACTGAAATCCTACACAATATTTTAGTTTATGAACGATTTAGAAATAATTACACCATATTAATATAGTTTAAAAAATTAAGATTATATTTAATTTAACATTTAGGTGTATATAATGTTAAAGACTTTAAAAATCACAGTACTTTTTTTTCAACATAACTAATTAAAATAAGTTTATGTTTTTATTTGCGAAAGAAAAATGAAGCTGGTTTCTTCAGACTATCAAATAAAATAATTGAAAAGAAGGGCCGCAAATTTTTTGCAATAGCTAAAACATTTAGTTATTATTTTCAATAAGCTGAGCAGAGATTTTATTAAAATAATTACATTAAGATATGAATCAATGGAAGGAAAACAACGAAATTTTAAAGTACTAATTTGTACTCACCCCAAAAAAGTGGCAGAAATAAAATTTAAAAAAATTCTGTATACGTCAATTTTTATGATTTCTAGGAGCCTTGATGCCAACTTCGAAGAAAGTCGAACAACGCTTTTGGTCGTGACTGGATAACAAACGAATTTACAGATAAACGCAATGTTGAAAGGTCAAGTTAAAACAGAGTTCGCTTAGTTCAGTCAATAAAAGTGCATGTATGAGTATCTGACTGTGTTTTTAAGTTCCACAAGACAGATCGCTGAACCTAGACTTAAAAAAAACAAGACCAAATTTGGTACAAATATATTATGAAGGAAAGGAACGTGCGCCTCAGAGATCTTTTTAAAAATTTTAATTAATTAAAAATTAAGTAAGAATATGGTATGTTTCAGAGATAAATGCAAAAAATATTATGACACAAAACACTGTTTTGTATTTCAAAAATATTTCTTTCAAATCTAATGTGCCAGTTTATTTGTAGGAGAATTTTTCTCCTTAAATTTGAAAATCCTTTTTAAAAAGTTATGCTTAATTTTCAACAATAGCTTGCAATACTGTAATGAAAGTCGAATCAATTTCATTGATTCATCAAATCTTTAAATCTAATGTTTCTCTTATGTTGAAAAACGAGATATAAAATTTATTTTGTTTTGATTATAGTAATGTAAGACCTTTTTGTTATAATAAAATGTAGTCTATTTTCTTTGCTGTGGCAGTTTTTTTTTAAATTTAATTTTTTGTTACTTCAACTAAATTTACTTTATTATTTTGATAAGTTTAAATTTTAGCTATGAAATTAAATCTATTTTTTCACTTAAAGCAGGATAATCCTCTCTGGAAATATATGAAATTTGTTTATTTCTTATAATTAGGTTAAACAATCACGTTATAATTAGATAAATAATGCGTAATAATTGTAATTTCAATCTCAACAAGCCATCTCCTGCATGATCAAAACGAAAATTAATCTTCATGCAATTTTACGATTTTAAAGAGCCAGCCTAATTTTTTTTAACTATTGAATGTAAAGATCTAAACATTAATTTGATAAGATGGAAAACACACTGCCACAAAATTTAATTTCAAGTATTGATACATTTCCTGTTCACTGTTTTTCTTTCCCTTGTATTACTGATTCATTCTTTTGAAACAATGAATGCTACCAAAAATTAAGTAATTTGACGTATTTAAAGTAAGTTGGCATAATTAATATACAGTTAATAAAATGGACGAATCATTCGGTCGCCGAATACAGCTAGTATTTAATACGACAAAAGCAATGTAAAAATAAAGAAACAATAATTTGAGCTCACCTTTTTAAAAGTACGAAAATGTAAGAGAATGAGATATGTCCTGTTTCTCCCGGGTGACTGCGAACAGATGTCTCAATTATTTGCCACTAAAGAAGCACCAGATAGTAGGACTTCTCTGGCCCCTGACCAGATAGAAGGCGCTGTCTAAAAAGGGTGATAGCTCATCCCCCCCCGAAACACATAACACCCCTTTTCCTTCATGCCTTTAGCCGCCAAATTATATGATCTCTTTATCTTCCTTGTCAGGGCTTTAGGTATTCAAAGAAGACGGAGTAGTAAAATGAGCTACAAAAAGAAGAAAAATATGTCATTGTGCCCTCTCTAGAAAGAACCACATACTTCATGCAAACAGAGATTCTTCGGACATGCCTACGGGGGCAATAAAATGTCAAAGGCATCAGTTTATAATATAACAGTAATACTAGCTATTTTGTTTAAGAATTGCTCACTTACCAGGGCCCCCCCCCCAGTAGTATATTGTCTCATTCTTACTTACAGGAAACGAAATACGCAGACTTCTCGACCAGCCTTGCTATAGAGACAAGGGCACTCCTTTTTCATTTATGATAGCAGGGAAAGAGCGTTGTTGACTTGCGAGTCAGTATTGTAAAAAAAATTGGATAACACTGATCGTCGTAGTAGATCAGCAGATTTCAAAGAACGAAATAAATCCTAAGAATAGTATTATGAAATTTAAACGATACTTGATTTTAATTAGAATATGTTCGAGTACAATGCAATTGTAAATCAAATGAAAGCACAAAATTAAATTACCTTGAAAATGCCGGAAGAAATCTTTGGGCCCCCAAAAGTTACATAGGCAGTTACCTACATTGCCTATTTGATAACCCGGCCTTGTATATAAGGAGTTTTGGGATAACAAATGTTATGATAAGCTGAAAAAACAAAACAATATTACGAAACTAAGATAGCGAATCATTCAAGAATAATGGTTGCAGTAGTTCGATTATAAAAAAATACAAAATTATAATTTACAATTGATTTCAGACAAAGCGGCTATTAATTTGCAAAACTTTTTCTAACAATTAATCTCAATATTCTTTATTTATAGGTTCGGACATTTTTTAAATTATAAAACAACAAGATGTAAAACTACAAAAAGGTTATTAGAAAAAATTACGAAGAGGAAGGTTTCAGTAACTACCTTTCCTTTTTTTTACTGTTAATTCCTTCAAAATATCTCTAGCTATATTTATAATTTCCGTATAAGGCATATAGTTCATGACTACAAATTTAAGATCAGCTAATTAAGCTTTCACTTGCAAAGTTTTAATAAACATAATTAAAAACATTATTTATTTCAGTTTAAGGTTAATTTATTCTACTAAAATTAGCTTTTCTTCAGTAAGAAAGCTACTCGTAATTTCTATAAAATTCTCATCTTAAAAGACTTACTGGTACAGTAGAAAAAAAATATGCAATAATATCAAATGCATGTTTAATAAAAATAAATAATAATCATATTTAAATCAGCATTTTCAGTTAAATCGTTTTATTTCAGACAATGAAAATTACTAGGAGACAATAGTCATTTCGATGTTCAAAAAAAAAAAAAAAACTGCTTGGAAATTCAACTCAAACTGAATTCCCATGAATTATTATTATGTCCACGACATTCAAACGGAAATATACTCTTATTTCGCATCTGAGCATTTGAAAAATCTTATTTTATTTTATCGTGAACATCCGCTAACTTTCTTAGATCTTTTAAAACAACTCATGTTTCTGCAATGCAACATAAACTTGTTTTTTTTAATAATTTGTTAAAAACAATAATTAATTCATTTTAATTTTAATAAATTCGATTACATTCTTTGTAGCACGCCAGCGCGGGGCCCTATTTGGAGCAATCGGTCCAATCGGCTTAAGGCCGGCTCTGGTAGGGGGCCTCAAAATCTATGCTAGAAACATCGCAGTGCTAAGCCGACGGCGAATTTACGACGTTGCAGTCTTGTTTCTAGTATAATTCTCTCCTCACTGAAAAGTTTCTCCCTCTTTGCTTTCAAAAAATTAACGAGTGAACGAAAACAGCCGAACGAAACATTGAGGGAAATAAATCACTTAATAAATACGTTACTTAGTTGGAGTTCGTCGATAATTATTGGAAGATTCAAATTTTTTAAAAGTAACATTTGTGGAAAAACCCTCACCGTTTAGCTTCTCTTACAGTGCAAGTTAAATTCACACCACTGCAATGCAGATATCGTTCTGAATTTTAACGGTATTCAACTGGAATTTTCATATAATTTGCCCTATATATCTGGCTTTGAAGTTTTGAAAGAAAATTTACGCTATGTCTCGCACAATACTATTTACTGCAAATAATAATATTCATAGTATTAACTTCAAATTTTAATGGAACACTTCTGTAGCACATTGTCAAGTATTCTGTAAGTTTTGCATTATTTGATGAAAATCTTTGCATGTTATAAGCAAAAAAACATGCGGGGAAATTTAGGATTTTTTTAAAGAAAACCTTTATATCTTCCAGAATATACTTGTTACTTTTACGAAAATGCATGTAAGCATGTACTTATTCGATGAAATTTGTAAATCATTATCAACTCTCTGTGGAAAGGGGTAACTCAGATTTTTTTCCTTCATCAATTTCTGCTCAGTCCTCTAAATGCCATCGTGACCGAAATAAAAAAAAATATTAGTTTGCGGATAAGCCCTAATCATTTTGTTTGCAGAAATTCTGTTCACTGCAGTGCCGATATCTTTCTAAATCTTGAAGATATTCGACTGGAATTTTTATATAAGTTGTCCTACATATCTGGCTTTGAAACTGTGAAAGAAAAATACGTTATATCTTGCACATGCGAAGTAAAAATTTGTTTAATATAAATACTCTTATTTTCTCTAATATTAAAAGTATTTATTCCAAATTTTTGCACAATGCTTCTCTAACACTTTTTCTTTAAGTTTCGTATAATTTGGTAGAAAACTCTGCATGTTATAAACAAAAAACAAGCGGGAAAATTTGGATTTTTTTAAGAAAACCTTTATATCTTCCCGGATATTTGTGCTGTGTTTACGAAAATGCATGTAAATATTATGCACACCAAACATAATCATTGATGAAAGTTACATCGCATTATCAGCTTTCTTTAAAACAGGATGGGTCAAATGCCATTTTCGCCTTCAACCCTTTTTGGTGCCTCCCCTAATTGCCCTCGTGACCGAATCTTCACTGTAAAATGTGAGTTACAGTCCATTCTTGAAATGGTAGAAGTTCAAGGACAGTCGGTTTAGCCTTTTCGAAGAAATTATAAAATATCCGAAAGTGTCCGGATGCTTTTGATCAGATAGTGTATATTCTTTGTAAAAATGAGGTAAAATACATGTTAGAAATCTGATAAATAACAATACGAGAATTAGTTTCAAACTGAATGATGAAGATAAACATAGAACTAGAATTAAAAGCATTAAGAAAAGTTAAGAAAAAGCATAAGAAAGTAAGTTATTTTAAGTTACACATTTATATCATCAATAGAGTTTTTTTAGGAGGGGTCCTCAAAATAATTTTGCGCCTCGGGTCTCATATCGTCAAAATCCGCCACTGGGCACGTTCATTCTTTTTTCATCTCGGAAACATCTGCTGACTCGCCTCTGGAATCACAACCATCTTCTGTCTTCGCCACACGTCAGCCGATCCTCAGTGCACCTGGATTCCGAATGTTTCTTCTGGTAATTGATGACTGCAGCCTTAAGACGATGTTCTTGAGGCGGTGGTTTCTACGAAATCTATTCTAATTCTTTTGGTACAAAAAGCATGGAGAGAAAACATCAACTCAAAATTCAAAATACAGTGGAACTTGGCTGATCGGACCCAAACAAAAATTTGATCAGGCAAAAATTCGAATTAAGAAAAATTGAGTCGAGAAACGAGCAGGAGAAGCAAACTTTAGCAGAAGAAAACGACAATTTTTACCGTTCAGGACCAGCGAAAGTAGAAAGAAGCGCTTCCCCAGGCCCGCGCGCTCCGGAAGTATACGTACGCACGGGACCGGGCGATTTTTTTCATTTAAAAATTCATATAAAATCATTACTGCAAGTAAATACGCTGAAATTTACAATTTATTATCATTGATAGTATACCCGAATATATTGTAATAAAATTTTCATGATATTTTTAAAAAAAACAATTGAAAAAATAATTTTGGGAAAAATAAAATTTACCCCGTAAATACAAAATACTGTCTAACGAACTCCAAACGATAATTTATACTCCAACCCCTAACCAATAAACATTCCATCCTTTCATCGTGGCATCAAAATATTAAAAAAATCCCTCGCAAAATAAATCATAGCTCTTTAATTGCTTAATCATAGCTCTTTAATTGCGCAATCCTAACACGCGCAGTTGTTTACATAATCAAATAGCCCCGATACAAAAAGAAAAACCTGTAACCGAAAGTACATACTGAAGGTCAACACTCTGATGCAACATTATTGGAAAAAGTAACGGTTTTTACCGCCATCCAGTGCCGTTTAAAGATTCAGATAAAAAATACAAGTTGCGATCACATATATGAGACGATGGGCCGTAGGACACAGAAGGAGTGATCGCATATGTGAGACGATGGGCTGTGGGGAACGGAAAGAGTGATCGCATATATGA